>MU251838.1:0-25311 GCA_019669835.1 Amylocarpus encephaloides
TTAAGGTTTATACACTCCTTACCGACGGCGAAAGAGCCTTAGGAACAGAGTATAATCAGTGGACGTCCGACTAAGGGATAGTTACGTAGATATCTACTCTATATTCTAAAGAATAGAACGGAGGGGCAGAGAGAGCAGGCCATACTATTATAGTAAAAGCTACTATATTACGCTTGAGCGCACACTTCCCTAAGCCTTTATGAACAGAGTGCTTTATAACAGCTATCTATATTATTAATAGATCGTCAACTAGAGTATTATAGTGGAGGTCTCCTATCGAGGTTATATAGGTGGCTAGAGGAGAGTCTAATCCTATACTAAAATTATATTATCTTATGGCGTACGGCGTTAGAGCCTACCCACTTATCTAAAATCGCCCTAAGCTCGATAAAATCCACCCTAGAGCGCTGATTAGCTACCTCTGTGGATATGAAGGTACGAATAACTTCAGGATATGGATCCCTTCTTAGAAGAAGGTTATAACTACCAGAGACGTAACTTTTGACGAATCGCGTAAATATAACCTAGATTTTAATGATTCTGTCGATACCCAGGCTATTAAGGCACTAGAGCGTCCTCTATTTATAGTCATTGAGCCTGAGCAGCCAGAGGCAGAGGAATTATATACACTCGATTTTATATCGAGTCTTAACACTCTTCCTTTATTAAAAAGGTAATCGGATACACGCCAACTTCTGACTCTAGAGCCTACGCTATCACTCCCTGATATCGAGAGCTCTGAGTCAGTTAGTGTCGAGACATTAACGTAAGATTATCGGGAAGAGAACCCTCCCAGAGCCTAGTAGGGCTAAAATATAGGAGGTGCCGGTATAGATACAGGAGGAGATAGATCACCTGACCATACACTAATCTTTCCTTCGACAGCTACCCTAGAGAATCAGCTATTAATAGAACAATTAGCCTCAGATACACATAAATGGGGCAAAGGAAAATACTACTATGAAATAGCCTCTGAATCGAGTAAGCTACACTACTCAAATACAATAGTAGATGAGTCAAATATCCAGAAGGGTAAACGGTCACGCGTAACCCGAAAGCAGGCCTATTTAGCCTAGCTAGTAGACATTGAGTCTAGCTTAAATACATCGATGAATATCGCTTTTTCTACCGCCTTAGCTTTTAATAAGCAAAGAATACACCGCTCAGAGCTTCCTAAGAAGCTACTTCGATAGAAAGATATACTATAGCACCTATACTCAGCTGAGTTCACTATAGTAGCTCATAGAGAGTACGGAACCCTTGTATAACAAGGAACTTTTGAGGTAGTCGAAATGTTAGAGGCTAGAGGCTATTATATTATACCACTAATATAGGTATTTGATTATAAGTATAACACGAACGGCTATCTTATTAAGTTTAAAGTAAGGCTTTACGTACGCGGCGATTTATAGCGTAACTTAATTTATGAGGATAACTACGCTATCACGCTAGTATTAAAGATTTTCAGAGCTATGATGGCCATTGCCACTCATTTTAACTAGGATATATACTAGTTTAACGTAGTTAATACGTTTATTAATACTACACTAGATGAGCTAGTGTATTATCATTTTCCAGAGGGCTTTATTTAACTATATAAAGTGTTAAAGCTTTTAAGAGCCCTGTACGGACTACTACGCTCGCTATTACTCTAGCTAAAAGAGTTATCTAATACTCTGAAGAACCTAGGTTTTTAGCAAATACTAGAGTCATAGTGCCTCTATATAGATGGTACACTCTTTATTTTCTTCTTTGTCGACGATTTTGTAGTACTAGTGCCTCTAGGCAAAAGTGATCACTATCAGCAATTTAAGACACAACTCTTTAGGTAGTATAATATGAAGGACCTAGGAGAGCTTAAATGGTTCCTAGGTATTAGAGTTATATAGGACCGCTAGCAGAAGAAAATGTGGCTTTGCTAAGACGCCTATATTGAGAAGGTTGCGGTGTCCTATAATATACAGGGACACAAGCCCAGAGACATACCCTTATCTATAAAAGATCTTAAGCCTTACACAGGAAAGGCGACAACTCAAGAAATATAAGGGTACTAGAGCCGTATAGGCTCTGGGTTATATGTAAGCGTAATTACAAGAGGCGATGTGTCATACGCTATGAGTAAGCTAGCTTAGTATCAGCTCAATCCAGGACCGGACTATTACAGTGAAATCGAGGGGACACTTAAATACTTAGATACCACTAAGTACCACGCTATAGAGTACGGCCATATTCCTAGCACGGAGGGTATGGTTCAGTATTTTGAGGCAGCTAGCGATTTAGCATTTGCTGATAATAGTGACACTCGTAAAAGCTTAGAGGGTTATATAATAAAGCTCTTTGGAGGTACTATTAACTGGAAAGCCACGAAGCAAAAATCGGTTTTAAACTTAATAACTGACGCCGAATTACTCAGCCTATCTCACTACGCCATGGAGGTGCTATGGTGGAAGCGTTTTTTTTCAGCAAATAGGGCTAGACCTAGACTAAGAGTATATTATCAACTGTGATAATACCTCTACTGTGGGACTCATGAGTAAAGAGTCGCCAAAGCTCGCTACCAAGCTTAAACATGTCGATATACACCAGCATTGGCTCCGTCAAGAAGTTCAAGAAAACAGACTTAAAATCAACTGGATTCCGACAAATACCATGCCAGCAGACGGTCTAACAAAAGCCCTGCCCAGGCAAAAACACCGCGAGTTTATTACCCTCTTCGGACTGGTAGATATCAAGGATATCATACTAGCTCTTAAGAGAACAGAAAGCCTTGAAAATTAAAGGCTGTAACTATTCGACCTACACCCATTTCGAAACCATAGTAATGGTTTTACTATTTCCCATTTTAAGGCCATAATCACTATATTAACAAGTGAGGAGGTGTGTTAGCCACTATAACGTAATAGTAGTTATATGAGTCACTTATTTCCTTAGTAATTATTACAAATTATCGGTAAGGTGGTAAAGAAGATTCTGAAGGATATTAAAACCTGATTAGTCAGGCAGTCACTCTCTATATAAAGACTCGCTTGTTCCTGTATTATAGAGGGCAGTCCCTTTTAAATGTTTCTTGAGAAATACTCTCTTTACCCTACCCCAGAAACCAAATTCTGACTCCTGCATAAGGCTCTCACCACGTGATAACCCAACACTATGCTTCTATCTGCGTCCAACTAACGAACCAGCTTAAGCTAGTTACTGGACGGACTTAGTAAGACGCCGAGCCTAGCGAATCGTTACATTAATTCGCTGGTATCCAAAATTCAATATTTTAGCCTCGTTAAAAACTTAATTAGATAAAAAGCCAAAATAATAATACTACAATTCTGTAATTTATATATTTAGTCCCAGAAGCATATAAAAAGGGCAAATCCACAGACGTTTTACCTGAGGCACTGAGCCGGGTGGGGTATTGACCCGAGATCACGAGTACTACTTTGATGCTCTTCCAACCCGCACAACTATCAGAGTGCTCGTGATTCTCCCCCTCCCAAAATCAAGCACGGCAAGAACAGTTCTGCACCTGATTTGGCTGCTATGGAGACGAACTTAAGGCTATGTCTGGCTCTGGAAAACCCACGAGAAGTCTTTTCCAAGGTCAATATCTACGATAAGCCATGGTGGGCACCGAGGCTTAGATTATTTTGTCTTGAGACGGAGGTAAAAATGTGAGCAGATCTTGACAGAGAGTAGGCACAGGAGGGAGATATGGAAGTCGAAAAGCAACCCGTGTTGATGCGGCTAGGGGATACACTAAACAGGGCAACACTCTAGTCATAATTGACGGCATTTGAGACCCAGATGGGAAGCCTGCAAATGCTAGAGCCTCTGTCTGTTGGCGAATCGGGCTCGTTACAATCACATCTGAACGATTCGGCATCAAACAAAGCACATAACCAGTCACTCAGTTTGGATCCTATCAGATTTCTCCCTTCTCGTGGTCAGCCCTGCTATGGTTCTTGCCTCACTGTGACGCACCCTTTTTCTTGAGACCGAAACCGTAGGCGGACGAGGACCGAGAAGCCGCGGAGAGATTTTCTATGGTTGGGGCACGCTATGTTCACAGGATGACGCACCGGGAAGACCATGCAAAAGAGTGGCTTGACATGAGAGAAGAGATGATTATTGAACAATTAAGGTGAGATTGTAACTGAATATCTTTCTTAGTCATCAGCATCAGCTTCCTATCACCTTGATCCTACAAGTGAGCTTAAGAGGGTGCGAGAGGACAGCTTGGGTATCGTTAGGGGATTATTTATTCAAGTGGCAGAAAGCTGAACTACCTTTCATGCCTCGCTCACAAAATTGCCACTCCTCAATATCTGGGGAGAAATCGTGAAAGCCTCGAACGAGGGATACGAGAACCCCACGCATCCCGTGCGTCGATTAAAGACAACTTCACAGACGTCTCAGGGGTCGAGGAACGATGGCTATCTGCAAGGGAAAACAGCTTTGAGAAAAGCCTTGGCGAGCGGTGATGACGAGGTGGCTAATGCCAATGCAGGGGAAGGTTGAATTAGCATTCAAGATATGGAAGAAAAAAAATATTTGCGGCGTAGATAGATGACTAGACTAAAAGACATTACTAAGAAGTGAAACAAAAGCAAATACCTTCGTGGAAAAGTATTCTATAACTTGGTACATGACCCTGATGGCGGTCAGCTACAGTAGGAGAAAACCTCTAGCATCATGTCTCTAAACGTGGCTAATAAGCGAGGCATACATCACCTTTCCCATGCCATATCCACAAGTCCGCTCGATCGTCCTTATCTAATTGCTTCATTGGCACCTAGAGACTCAGCCGAATCCAGCCCAGGCATTGGCATTTGAGCCACATCATATCTCGCAAAACATATACAGAATGTAACTCCGCACAAATCACAGCCACTGCCAAGGTCACTTTCTAGCTTTCCTTGTCTCCCGTCTCCCGTCACCCCTGCAGTAGCGTTACGAAGTAAGTGATAAGTTAATTGCCTTCCTTGCCTTGAGTTTCCAATATCAAATTCAAAGTCAAAAACAACCCCATCTCCTCCGTTGTGAAGCCCACAGCTACAAAAATTGGCTTGTCCTGACTTTCGCTATGCGGCATTTCATTGATAAGCTTGTTTGAAATTTCATCCACAAAATAATGGGTAGCTTCACTTCCATCCTCTGCCATTATTTCACATTTGCATCCCTCCTCAGACTCGGATATAGCCACGCCCTCGCCGCTGATCTCCCAACTCCAACTCCTTCATTCACAATCACACCACGCACAATCTACTCGCCCACAGAATACCGGGGTTACGCAACAACGTCCATCCCCAAGGATGAGTACTTCATAGGCATCATAAAGGTCCCCAGTCCAGATGCTTTCTATACGTTTCCTCCCCTCCCCCAAATACTAAATAATCACATACTTTCCTTTCCTACAATTAATTTCAATCCATGGGGAGGGTTTTTTAGTCACCGAATATACATGTTCATAAACAGGGTCCCTATCGTGCCAGAACGCCCCTTAACTACCACACGCGCCCACGCAGTCTGCGGCACGGACGACTTATACACCCGTTGCTCAGGCTCGTACGCTTATGGTATTGACGGTGATGCTATACGATGGTACTTCTCTCATCATTCCCCTCCCTACCCCTACACTACGGCAAGTAACCGGGAATAGCAAAGGCAAATATAAATGCGTCACCCAATCCATCTACGAAAACTGGGATTCGTACAACCCTTCGATTTACACGCCTTTTATAGGGTGTGGTCTGAGCACAGCTACATTGGAGATTATTAGAACGACTGAGGGGAGCTCTGGGTCGAGTTCTGGGAGGACGAGTACCTGTACGGGCGGTGGGTTTAGTTGTTCGACGACAACGACGATAGGGCCTGCTGCGACGACTCTTTGTGGTTCGGATGAGGTTACCTTGGGTGTATGTGGGAGCGGGAAGGGTACTTCTATGGGTGGGAAATCTGTGCGTGTCCCTGGGTATATGGCGTTCTGTGCTTGGGCTTGTTTGGTGTTGTGGGAGGGGATTCGGTAGGTGGGTGTGAGATCTCGCTGGCCTGCGGATGGATGAATGAGTAAATGTGTTCTTAGCTTGTGAGCAAACTATGCCGGTCACTGGATCAAGCTGAATTGTTACATCACCTACTTGCTTCAAAACATCGATTTGTTGTATAGTAACCGTCAATACGAGTTTTTGATCAAATGGACGTCCAATTCATCAACAACATGGAATATACGAATTAGATTATAGTGTTCGTATAGATTATAAAGTAGACGATTAAAAAAAGGAAGCCATTTAGGTGGTTTTGGAAGTAAAATCTATTAGATCGATATACACCTTATTAAGGTAACGGTAGGTAATAATTAGTATGATAGACTGCCGCAACTGAATTCCCCACCCCCGTTTGTGCTCCCTATTCATTGACTACTTGCACAGTCTTTTCAATCAATATAAAGTTCTCCTTTCATCGTTCTCTGTATTCCTAGTTTTACTTATTACCATGGCTTCATATTCTCTAACGTTGAAGTAAACGTGCTTCTTAACAGGGAATTTAATGCTTGTGTAACTATCATAAACTATAAGGCCTTTACTCTCACAAATGGAAAAATATCACGTCAAATGTTTCGTCAATCACTTAAATTCGAATGACAATGAACTACACAATGCTACTGAGACAAAACAGAATTCTCGAGGACAAGATATACCTCGAATTTGGTCAACAATGCGTTGATTCGGATTGTAAGCACTTGAAGGTAAGACCGAACTTCTTCCAGGCGGGGAAACCAGCTTTTCATTTCTACGGACTAAAAATAATCATCCAATGCCGGATCATCAAATGCCGAATCATTGTACCTCCGAACCAGCACCAATTGAACATACTTCTTAGGAAAGACAAGGGGCGGATGCTCATCCGTATTTGTGCCCGTGATCAGATCTCCAACCTCGCCCTCTTCTTTTGTAATAATAAGTTCGCCAAGCCTCGCCTCTCCGTACTTTAGAATCGATTTCTCATCGGTACCAAACAGACGGGTACTTCCTTCTACCGTCGCCTCCCGAATACACAAACCGTAAGCCATCCCCATCGTACGAATCATTTTAGAAATTTCATCTTCGACCGACTCGGTAGTCGACATCAGATCCAACACCTCGCCTCTCATCGGACCGCGCAAGAAATATTGGAATTCTTCATAGTCGAATAGCCGATGTTGATTAGCATGAAGCTGTTTACGCAAAAATCGGTAAATATAAAGTTTGTGGCGTGTCGGGGATTTGCAGCAAGACCAATTCCATAAGCAGTGTCACCTCTCTCAGTCCGAAAGGCAAATCATAAATCTTGTCCAAGCAGTCGTTCATGAGTGCTTGACAGCAGTATCGCTCGCCTAGGCACATTGTCTCTATGACCATCTTGACAATCTCGTGCGTCTCATCCGCCGCCTCGTGAGCGCCACACGACATACTCGTCACCAACCATCTGCGGTACTCCTCTGGTTCTGCACCGGCTAGGTTTCGAACAACAGGGCAGGGCACTTCGAACATGTCTCTTTCATCTATGGGGTCGTCATACTTGAAATGGCGCGGGAAGCATTGGTTGGTGTTGACGAATTCGACCAAGCGACGAAACACCGCGGGATCCTCCTCCTCGAAATGAATAATCCTCTCGCGGCCTTCCCGAAAAGTATCCTCTCTCAGGGCGGCGGCGAAGAATCTGATGTGCTTCAGGCTAGAACTGTCAACCTGGAATAGGACGGGGTTGGCGGGGGGACCGACGGAGAGTGTGACAAGATAGCTTTCGTATGGACTATTGAATGTCAGCGAACATTCTAAGGAGTGATGTGCGTTGAGGTCTTACGTGATGGAATCATTTCTTGCTTCAACTGCTGGAGATGCTGCAGCCTCAACTCCCTCAATTCCGCCTTCAGCCTCCATCGCTTGCTGTTGATTCGCGAGGGGACACTCTACCGAGAATCTCGAGCCGTGTATCTCAAGTTGAGCAACTACAATCAGCTAGACGCTTTGGTGTCGCTTTGCTGGCTATAGTGTTGGACCACTGTAGAGTTAGACTAGGTGTGCAGTCACAAGAAGTTGTGCTGTTCTTGCCAGGTGTCTTTGCTTGACCGAAGTTAAAAATTCTCATGGATGGGGAGTGACGGATCGGACGCTGCCAGAGGAAGGAATCTGGATTGCCTGTGGGGGAAACTAGGTCTCATTATCGGTGCTTTCACGCTAGTAATTTAGCGTCAATTGGAAGGCGATGTAGATGACTTAAGAGTTCACTTGTGCCGTGAATACAGTCCCAAAGAAAGCACAGTTTCCAGGGATGTCCTGGTATTCGCTTATATAACTAGCAATATATGATGTAACCGTTCTTTGACTTGTCTTACAACGTGAAATGTCCTTAGCTGAATCCCGCTGTATTGTTGATGGTTCTTTGTTTGGACAAGGGTTGTCAATTTCACTTCGTTGTCAAGAAACTTCATAGAACAAATCTGTACTATACATTTTGTTCGGCATGACTCTCCACCTGTTCGATTGCTTGTTATTACTCTTTACCATAGGCGATCTGTTGAAACACCAGACATGTGCAATTTCTTTGACAACTTGATTATTTGCTTCTTCACGCTCTTTACTGTCCCTGATCTACTAAAGAGACTAACGACACTTAGCGCCTTCTGAGGGGTGACCTACTCTTCATTTTCGCTTATCCTAGTAAGAAAGGCCTCTTCACTTGTCACAATTGAACCAATTGAGATAAAGAGGCTAGACTCTTCTAGAACGGATCGTGAATTGTTTGGTTCACTGGAATAATGTTTGAGTTGTAGACACTCAATTAAAAATCTTGCTTATTTCTTTTATGTGCAATTACTTATTTTATGGAATTATATACACTTACCTTATCTACCCAATATTGCTCTACTATACACAAGTGATGGCAGTCTACATTTTGCTTTAAATATAGTTATATTACAGCTCTTCTTCTTGTTTGGTTGAATGTGTTCATACTATAGACACCTAGTTAGAAATCTCGCTAACTATTTTTCATGTTCTATTGTTTGCTCTGTACAGTACTTAGCTTGCCTAATAAACGTCTTGCAGATAGCCACTGGTTAGAATGATATAAATATGGGTTTGAATGTATGTGTGTGCGTGTGTAGGAGACCATTGCTAAAACTCTCGCTAACCCTTTCACGAGCGGTAGTTTAATATTCGTAAGAATAATATTATATTGTCTTCCTAATAGAATTCCGAAAAGCTATATATCCTCGTTCACGAGATATCAGCCGATAGTGTAGTTATGACTGAAGATATAAGCTTGACTTAAAATTTTCTTCTTTCCCGTGTAAGAATTCGAGAGTTAACCTGATTGATAGCAGACCGAGGACCCAAAGTCTGGTTGCGCTGATACTAGGCCGGTTAGAGGTCTGTATGGAGTTACTTCGCCCATACGGACGCCAGTGTAGTGAACCATCGAGGCAGGCCATCGATTTCAGTGCGATTAGGCCTGAGGAACGGTATATCACCTCCCAAGGCATTTTCCCACAACACTCTCAACAACCATCAGCAATCTACAACTGCACGCTTATCAACAACCCCCCACCACAAGACCATCGCAAAATTGCTCTGAGAGGCTTGGCCCACAGATAGATACTCTCGAAGTGGCTCCATGTGCGGCTTTTCGGCCTGGTCGCGCTGTTCCCAGCATCATAGCAGAATCAGGACTGCGTAGGGCGGAATCTTCAAGAGTACAGCATCTCAACAGGTATAAATCGACGTTTTCAGCGCTCGCAGACACGCTACAAGACCTTTCCCCTTACCAACCACCAGACCCTGGAAACTCGGTATTCAAATCACAGTTCCCGGTACCGCTACTAGCAGCTCCTTAATAGTCTCCCTACACACAAACCCGCGAGAAGTGCCCCTCTACGAAAGCCCCGGAGACTACAACCAAGAGAAGAAGCGGCTAAATAGCATGTTCCGGCTCTTGCAAACCTCCCTCAAGACTACCCACTATTGCCATGTTCACCCATCAAACGAGAAAGTAGAAGAGCGAGTTCATACTTTTCTCGATATGTGCGCTATTGCGAACTGTCCGTGGATGAATTTGGCATGTAGTTGGGAATAAACCTTGTATTGGTCCTGGGGCGAGACTGAGGGCGCAGGAGTGACATGAGGAACTTCGTGAGTAGGGGGTAGAGGCTGAGGAGGATGAAATGGATGGGAGACGATGAGCGAAGAAGAATACGAGCTCGGAGAGGAAGCTGACGTGTCTCCAGAAGTCCTTCTCGGACCGCTATCAGGGTGGAGAGAAGTAGAGGTCTTGTATTTTCCTTTTTCGCCGACGAGGGAGGCGATTTTCTTTATTTACTTGACTTTACCATGAGAAGAGCTATGCAGATAGCATGATTTTTGCAGCTATATCCGACTGATGATCACGGATAGACTACTTCAATCAATCAGCCTATGAAGCGAACTTTTGATCCGGGGCTCTGCCTCTCTTCGTCAACAGTTATATCTTGCTTAACCCAACCGTCTAAGCCAAGCACCCCGCCATCGTCAGCCGCAGGATCAATCGACCACTTTCTTCTCGCTAGAGCGCTAAAGTCAGTCGTCCACCCGGCCTCGAACATCTCCATCCCAGTCCATGCTATCATTGCTGCGTTGTCTGAACAATATTTGGGTGGCGGGAAAACTGCTTCTATATGGCCGTACCCATTCTCCGCTAGCTTTGTTCTAAGAACATATTTGAGGTAGTTATTACTGGCCACTCCACCAGAGACAACCAAGGCATCTACCTTGCTGACTTCGTCGTTCTCGAGCGCAATGAGGATGCGATTCGTAAGGTGTTCAAAAGATACACGCATGACTTCTCTAACCAGGAATTGACGCTCTTCCTCCTCCATTTCTAGACGTGTCTCGGCAATCCGTTTAGCGGCGCTCCCAATGCCAGAGAACGTAAAAGCATCTGGGTATGAAGAGAGTCCTTTATCACCCGAGCGGGACCAAGGGGCAGTGATCATCCAGCCATACTTCTGCGAGGTCCGGACCTTGGTCCCTGGCACAAACGGTTCATGATCTTCATACCGCGGGCGAATACTACTAGTAGTTTTTTGAGGAAAGGCAAACGACTCTAGTGATGGTCCGTACATAACACTGGCTGAAGTATCAAGAATACTCTTGGGCAAAATATCACGCGCTGCCTTATCGATCATATCTCCGATCGCTATATCTGTTGTATTCGCCAGTATCTGGTGATCACAAAGCCCTTTCGAGTGGACCAGCATCGTATGGCCGCCAGAGACCAGGAGTGTGAGAAAGGGGAATGAAGGTTTTCGCGGGACAATATTGGGGGCGTCCTTAACATCTTTGGAGTGAATTGCGTGGACGAGTCGTGGAGTCAAAGCGTGAGCTTGCATATGATTTACTCCTACGAGGGGAATCTGCCATGCAGCTGCCAAACCCTTTGCTGTATCCATACCCGTTATCAAGCTTGCCCGCATTCCTGGCCCTCGTGTAACCGTGATGAAATCAGGCTTCTTTATACTGTATTTTTCTTTCGTATTTCTCCAGAACCCATCTTCCGATTGAGACCTTTTTCGATTGTACATTGTGGTATTTGGGATCGTCGGACTAGCTTGTTGTATCAAGGCCGCGAGGTTTCTCTGGTGGGATTCGTGGGCTTCGATGGGATAAACGCCACCATACTTTCGGTTGTCAGATGTAATCTTCTTATTGAAGTGCAGGAATGCGGTGCCGTTCTTCCGCTTTTCGAGGACTGCAACAGCGGTATCATCGCATGATGTCTCGATGGCGAGGGTAACGAGTTGTCGTTGGCGGACGCATCTTGAGGGCCATTGTAGAAAGCGCCTAAATACTGAGCATGCTGGTCTCATGAAGCTGGAGTTCAAGCTGGCGTCAAGCAGTAGTAATGGCGATGGTGGAAGGGAGTCAATAATTTGGAGTGCTTGAAGAAAGCGAGATGGTTCAAAACATTTTGGCGTTCACGATGACATGCTTTCGAGCTTCAGCCACACGCACGGACCTTGTGTGGCTGAACACAATGCAGCTGTCAGATTTAACCGAATTCACTTCGCCGTCCCCCTTTACTCGTCCATGTGGCACCGTTGGCTCAGATATTGGGGTAGAGGCACATGATTTTGATTATGAATCGGACGACTCATTCTCAAGTGCAGGGAGCTTTCATCTGGAAGATGGGGAAGACTTGATGTCATTCGGATGTACCCATAACAACGTGCCAGGCCCTTCGATCCTTTCAACAAATGCAGTTCGCTTCAAGCCTGCCATCAGTCTCTCAGACTCGCAACCCATTCATCATCTGCTCGAGCTATCCAAACTCCAAAAGTCCGCATCCATGGATCCATGGGTCAAAGCCACAACGGGTGTGCATACGCTCGAGATCCGTTTCCGTGAAGGCGCTGAAGCTGCATACGGCGATATCAGTGACCCTCCTCCATGCGAAGTTATGCTCTTGGAGAATATGAGAGAATGAAATAAAGCCTTCAATGCTCTAATTAGCTTTAGTGGGTTAGAATAGCAGAATCTTCAACCGAGAGCGACTGGCAAGGTGGATTGGAAAGGATGAGCGAAGATCAAATTGACTAGAAGGACAATTCATTTTGACGAGCAAAGAGAGATTCGGCTATTCACACACCTAGCTCTTTCATGAGTAGAAAGAGCTTGTTAGCCTTTCGAATTTAGTGTTGAAAAAGGGAACTTCTGTTCTACCCACACATTCTACACAATGTTCTAAGGCTCATTCCACAGAGGAAAGCGCCGCGATTGACTACTCCCTTGTTGAAATTTGATACGATCAGCATAAAGCGTATTGCTTCGAAATGCCAAGACGTCCCCTAGTTTGGCCCAAACGACCTCCAAGCGTATGCGAGAAAACTGTCACCGCCAAAAACCGCAAACATCTCTCAGGCCAACTGCTTCTCGAAACACAAATTCAGTTGAATCGGGGTAATACGATCGAAATATTGGTACCTTAGTAGAACTAGTGGAATAAGCGAGCAAATGCTAGAAAAACAGTGGAAGGGAGGCTGCTTGACCAATTAATTACCTAGTGGAAACGCTTTCAAAAATTCTCGGGATCGTCGGATGTGGTAGTCACTTAGTGAATGGCATCGCTCTTTTAGTTCTGAACAGCTTCCGTGTGTCTTCACTTCTTGTTGTCGCGAGCTCGTCGCTCAGCGGCTCGTCGCCAACTCGTACTCGCTCATGTTCGATGGCGGGACAGTAGATACGCGTCCGACGACCGCAGAAGCCTTGAAGTTCCGTCTCGAATCTGAGGTTCGCCATGAATTAGGACTTCACGAATGCGATCGCTGTCATCCGAAGAATTATAAGTAGCCAGAAGCTATTCCTTGACGTTTTGGGGTTAGCTTTAAACTCTACCGGTCCGATATAGTGCGAATGCGAGGCGGATTTGATTCTCAAGCTTCAATGGAAATTGAACTCTAAGTCCACGGGGAAGCCCCAGATATGAACCGAGCTGTATTTCGTTCTATAGGGTTGCGATTACCCATGCTCTTATGATAAACTTTCTTTGTATACATCACTCACGTATGGGAAGTTCCGTCGTCTAGGAATAATTCCAAGTTTTATTATTCGGTAGCTATGCTGTTTCAAGTCGTCATAATCTACTAGATAGTCAGTTTTTACCTTCCGTGCGAGGTCAACAGCGAACGCTATTGCCGCTTAGTGACTAGGGTTTAGAGGTGTACAATCCCGGGAGTTGTTCACCCTTGACTGGTGATGTTGCAGTTGTCGAAGTTGTGTGGGATGGACACGGGGATCCACATTCAAGCATGCATTGTTCGAATGCTTAAATACATCATTTAATTCTCACTTGAGATTCATACCATAAGGCATTGAAAAATAACGGCGAAAGAACTATCTTGGAACCAACCGAGATACTCAGCTCAGATAATCATCGCCTTGCTAAGACACTACACACTTCCTCTCGATCAAGACGATTCCGAACCAACTTCCTTACATTCGCTACCACGGCCGACATGAAGGGATTGCAGAAATTCAAGGCAATTATGGGTGTCAGCATGCCCTTTGCTTTGGGGTTCGCTGCATTCTTCATGCTACTGATCGTTGGCATTGGAGGACTTGGTTTCGATTTGATGGGTCCAGTCTTCAAAGTCGACATCACCAAACTCAGCATTCCACCTACGGCATTTACGGACCTCACCATGATCAACATCACAAGTACAGAGAATCTCACGGCTTCTTCTCTCGGACTCGAAGACAAGTACCTGTTCTATCTCTGGAGCTACTCTCACACACCATCGAATGGCAGCATGCAGTTTGAAGGTAGCAACTTTGATTATGCCAACAAACTTGATACCCAAAATATCAGTATCAACGGCGCCATCTCCGAATTACCGAGTAAGCTGAAGGATATACAGAGCAACTTTGGAGACAAGATGAAATTTGCACAAATGGTCTTCTTGGCCGCAATATTCAACGCCTTTCTCGTCGTCCTCCTCGGTGTCCTCGCGTGCTTCAGTATCAAATTTCGCCTTCTCGTCGGTCTTGGTTTCGCCGGTATCACTTTCTTAACAATGATAGCCTTCGCCGTCCTGATCACCATGGCTGGATTAAACGCGCCCTCCAATCTGAAGCCGTTCATCGAGGAGTTCGACGGCAAAGTGGACACGGGGATATCAGATTTGGCGATTGTTTGGATGGCTGCGGCGCATATGCTTGCGGTGGTCGTTATGTTTACTTTGATGGCTACGGGTGTGAGGCCGATGAATCCGGCGTTTGTACAGCCCAGCAAGTTGGAGAGGGAGGAGGATCTGCTGCGTGGTGATAGGACGGGGGACTATTCGCTAGTTCATGTCACGCACAAGTGAACAGAGGGATCGATGTAAATAGAAGGAGAAAATCTGGGTAGTCTGCTTTCGCGCTGGCAGCGAATGGGAAAGAATGGGTGAGGGGGAGCAAATCTCGGGGAGTTCGCGGTGTAGCATTTTTGCGGCTGGCAATAATGACGGGAATGTATAGCATTTATATAGCGGGTTCATTTTATTTTCCTTCTAGCACTTGTATTAGATAATAGACAACAGATAGAGTCATTGTCCTGTTCTCGCTAGCTTCTCTACTCGAGTAACTTTAAGGTTACTCGAATATAGGTGTACGGAGCTTTATGGGTTGTCACGTCCTGCTTGATATTATTATGCATAGAATGCCTTTCTTTTTGTTCCTCTTTGGATATGTTTGTATATACTAGCCTTACAGGCGTTTTTTGGCTCCAAGACTTGGTTGGGTCACGTGATATATCATGGGGCTCGCTTAGTCATAATTGCCTACATCCTACATCTGATGTGCTGTCGTCTCTCTTTGCCTAAGACACCTCAATTTCTCAATCAGTTCAAGAAGCTCCTAATCGGTCGCCAATATGACTAGACTCGGCGAACACAATATATAATATTGGTATCGCGATATTTGTCCTCCCGCGCTCTGCAGGATCACCACTCCAATGTGGCGTGTAAATCCATCCGCGACTGCGCCAGCATCTGTGATATTTCAGTCGCCGCTCACCAGCACTCCAACACCGGACTTGGGATTGGCAGGAACAGTGAAACACCAAGAAGATTGAGCATAACAGACCGCCGCCGTCTTGCTGTTACATTGACAAGAATTGCCATTCCTAGCTCTCGTGATTCCATTCTGGTCACGATGAATTGGATCCATCGTCCGACTGCGCCTGTCGCATGTTTGAGTCGCGATATCGTAAGGCTACGAGTTAAGGGCTCAAGGCGACTTCAAGCCCACACCGTGTTCATCACAACCGAAGACACATCCGGCCCCAAGAAGGCATTTGCATGATGGACTCGGTTGTCAACTGCGGCCTTGCCTCCCTTATACCGATCGATATTTTGACCAATTGAAACCGCGGCTTAAGCGCCTTCATTCGAAGATGCTATGCGAGTTCCATAATTTTGCAATTCTGCCCTCAATACGTAATGCCTCTGTATTCTTTTGCGGGTTGTGCGAGACGAGGGGATGAAGCACTTGACTCTCCTGAATGCTATGCGCTTCAAAATGCTAAAGTCAGCAGTCAGCAGTCTACAGTCAAGTCAGTCTGTGACATGACCCCCCTCGATAACGTTACTCTGTAAGGAGGTACGTCGTACATCCCATGGATTTGCCGTGCCTTGTGTTGTTGTCAAAACCCGCCTCGTCAGCCTTTTCTGCTGCAATTGCTGGGGTTTTAGATGAATTCCTCAATCCCATTGGGTATTTTTATCTCCATCCCCCTTTTTCGGCACACTATTTCCTTTGGCTAAGATGCTACCACACCTGTTCCTGCCCCTGTCATGCTTTTAGTGCGCCATCCACAGAAGCAGGAGACTCTGGATCTGCAAAACTTTCCGAGTGGTCAATGCTAGAGATTCGCGATTGCAGGTGTACAGCCTTCTTCGGATGCATCACCTCTAAGGTGCTCTCGCCTCTCCCGCCTTGGGGGCTGGGTAGAGTTCTCACCTGGTATATGTCTGTCTGGGTGCCCCACAGCCCCAACGTGGTCTAGCAGGCTTTAAATGGTTTCCTTTCTATCAATGTCGGATCCAAGAGCCACTAGTTCACGATGAACTCAACTGACCCTTTGTCACAAGCGCTTCCGGGCTACCTCTATGAGTACGATGGATCCAGGCTCGTGGTTGTCGCGAGTCTGTTTATTGGTCTCGAATTCGCCGTCGTTTTCCTAAGATTTTACTCCCGGTCCTTGAAGGATAAAAAAACCCAACTTGATGATGTTCTGATGTGGTTCTCTTTGGTGGTTTGTGTAGGGTTAAATGTTTTGTCCATAGGTACCCAAAACTACTTCCTGGAGAATTGACGTTCACTGACGATGGTTCTTAAAGTTATGGTGAAATATGCCGGGGTGGGTAGACATCTGAAGGCCCTCGGACTTTTGGGAGAGGGCTACAAAATATTCAGATGGGCCAAGTGTTTAATAGCTGCTGGTTGGCTATATGTTACTGCCGTGACCTTACCCAAGCTCTGCGTGCTAGTCCTCTATGTTCGTATTTTCGACTCGCGGTTCTATCGCTGGGCATGCGTTATCCTGGCCACCCTCATGATCGTCAACTCCTTAATAAGTGGACTTGTCGGTACGCTCGGTTGTCGACCACTAAGTTTTCTCTGGGACAAGTCAATACTAGGAGGCAAATGCATCAATATCAATTTGTTCTTCCGCTGGGTCAGCTTTCCGAACATTGTTACAGATTTCGCGGTATTGGTTCTTCCACTTCCCATGGTCTGGAATTTGCATACCTCAAGGAATCAAAAGGTCGGGCTACTGCTCACGTTCGGAACCGCAAGTGTGTAAGTGGGCGACTATTTCTCCGAATTGACACCTCATTAACAGGAAATAGTGGCTTGATAGCATCAATAGTCCGATTCCAAAACTTCTTCCACGCCGATGCCGTGACAGATGGGACGATGGCTTCCGCAGAACTCATGATTTGGACAGTCGTCGAACCCGGAATGTGCCTAATAGCAGCCTGTCTCCTAAGACTTGGCCCACTCCTCCAAAAAGCGGTCAGAGGCACATTCCTGGATAGTTCTAATTACGAGAACTCACGAAATTATTACTTCGGCCACGCGAAAAGATCCGACTTCCAATTATCGTCCATGGGTAGTAGTGCAACCTCGAGGTATACGCCAGATCAGCTGCAACCTTTTACTCCGATACACGACTCTGGAATTTACGAGCTTGGGAAGGGAGAGATTGTGACGGAAAGACCGTGGAGCTCGAGTAAGGTTCTGATAGGTGATACGAGGATGAGACCAGTGTCCCGGCAGTCGATGGAGATACCATTGAGAAGACCTGAAATTGTTGTTACGCGCGACTACACTATCTCTCGGTGAAATGTCCACGGGCTGAGTCTGGTTTCGCAAAGCAATTTATCAAGTTGTGACATTCATATCACCCGAAACGTTGAAGCACTAAGCAACGCCATGTAGCGGATGTATGATTACCCATAACAACAAGAAGGGCGTGAGATAAACAATCTGGATGAGTGGAAGCAATACACATCGCACCTCTTTTGGGTTCTACGCCCTAAACCTTGTATTACGTATCTCCACGGCGAGATGAGTCTTTGAACGTCTCTGGTCGTCCGATCTCAACTTCTACCGGAATTCGTACCCTTAGGCGGCCCTAGACGTTCAGAGGAGAGGAGGAGAGAATATCAGCGGCATAGAGGAAGGGAGTTGGGAGGCGTCGAGGGGACTTATTATTATTAGAGCTCAAGGTTTCTACAAAGATATAAAGCACGGGGTGTCTCGGGGGAGGTACTAAGACTACAAGTGAAGGAACTAGAATTAAGAATTGAAGGTTGATACAATTTAGAGAGGGGATATCACCTACGTACTCCGCTTCAAAGAAAGCTGTCATGTCAGAATTCATATTTCTAGACTCTACACTAATACTCAGTTCGCCTCGTGATATGAGCTTTGTAACACTCGGGATAAGCAAAACGGCTTCCTAAGTAAAATGGCTTGTTTCGGCGATAGTTTCAGAAATAATTTTATACTAAAATCACTATACCTTCACTGATAGCCTCATGCAATCCGAAGATCATGCTAGCGCGGATTGCGTTTCTTCGAAATCACCTGGACACAACACATGGGAGGCGACAACTGTTAGGATCACTCAAATAAGGAGGTCAAATGTATTAGTTGAGTGTTCCCGATGGTTGTCGTTCTTGTCTTGATTTATTTGTTCTCGGGATTGATGATGGTTTGAGGCCAATAAATAGCCTTCAGCCGTATGACTAAGGCCTTACAAATCTGAGTCCTGACAACAACAGCCACGCCTTCCTACCGTTCCTCGTCTGCTACGACCGCAACATCAGCATTTTCTACCCAAAATCAGCATTTCCTTCTTCAATCCTCAACCTTATCTACGGTCCGTAGGTATCAATTACACTTTCAAGTTTCCCTCCACTTCCAACTGCGCGATAATTGAGCAGTACTGTCACCATGGAACCGATCAACGGCAGTAACGCGGAGAATGAATCGCGTGACGTCTCAAATATGTTCTCCTTCTGGACGGATAATATGCCTTATGATATGGCTAGATTATTGTTCGAGCAAGTCAGAGACAATAGCCATTACATCATGGAATCAATTTTAGGATGCAACAAACGCCTGCACGAGCTCTGGGCCACTTTTGAGCTGGAGCTGGAGGAATCGGAGACAGCGCCATGTTGCAAAGTATTAAAAGAACAATGGGGAGAGCTGTAGGATCCGAGTCTAAAGTTTGCCAACAATGTAAATGTCCTCAAGCAGCTTCTCTCTAGATCAACAATTCTGAGTATAAATTTTTCAAAAGAATAGTATGTGTTGATAGGTACGGTGATATGGGACAAAAGCTGCTGCCTACTAGGCAGCAGATTTATTGTTGATAAGACATGAAAAGAATATAGACCGAGGAGCTATATATATATGAGGCATACCTCAGGGAAAAAGGACAACGGAAATCAGACCTTTTACCTCAACTCTCGAGACTCCACATTATCAAGTGCCATTTGAAGACCCTCATTACAACAGTATGCGGATTTGATACTAGTATTGTTGTATGGTATCCGTAATACGAGTTTTTGATCAATTGGATTATGGCAACCATATTCGGTATGAATATCATAGAGGTACGAAATCTACTATGGTGCTCATAGTGTATTCGAGGTATTCCTACCACAATTGTTAGTATTATTTCATTAATTACAGACGTCAGTGACCCTGCTAGCTCCTTTAGGATCGCTATCCTACCTTTCCTTAATCTAGTGTTAAGAATCCTATCGTCACTGTGTTTCCTGGCCCTCACCGTATACTATTTGAGGAATATATCACTAACAGTACAAATCGTGTGATTCTTATCTAAAACCACCTGAATGGCTTCCTTTTTACAATAGTCTATTTTATATTCTATATACGAACACTATATTCCAATTCGTATATTACGTGGTGTTAATGAATTAGACGTCCAATTGATCAAATACTCGTATTATCGGTACAACACTCTGCGTGGTGAAAAACACCTATTTTCAGGTTATATTACATGGTTGTATGCCACGTAGGGTAGACCAAGCAGAGACTGTTTTTTAACACTATGGAGGATGTTCACCACCCTTTGAGAAACACGAACCACGTAAAGCACGAGCGCAAACAATTTAAAGATGAGATAATTCCTTATATCCATGGTGAGTGAGCCTTGATCTCGTCTACTGGAAATATTGCTGACTGGTGGAAATGTGGGTGGTATTTCAGAGGGAAAACGTGGACAGCAAGCTCGCGAACAACTTCCGCATCTAGCGAGCTCTGAGAGTAGTGGATTCCAACATGCCATTTCCAGCCCCAAAAAGCCTATTCTTTGACTATTTCAGCGAGGAATTAAAGAGAAGTTTCATCCTGGGTTTTTATTTTTGGCTCCTGTCAGCCAGAGGAGAGACGCGTAGTTGAAGGGGAATGTTTTCAATGATAGCGAAGGTGATAGATGTTTTGAAAATAGTTTTCGTGGGTCTGCAAAATCCGTTCAGCTGCATTGACCTGCCGATTTCGGCATCATGGAGGATTAGGGCATGGGAAGGAATAAGAGGTAGATATGGTACGAGAAGTTTATGGCTTATTAGCTTTGCCTTAAGTAGCAAGGTGTAAGTATAGTCACATGAAATGTGGTTTTGCTTCTCGCCAGAAAATGCTTGTTCATGTGCAATTCACTCTAGCTGTTTATGAAGTATCACTTATCCTTTCCTAAACTATGCCTTAAAACCTCTTGTTTGGGCTTTCTTGAGGTCTATGGTATTGGTCTTCAATTAAGGCGCCGACTTCTAAGTGAATCTTCCTCTATGGAGGAGAATCTCGAAAAATACACAGTGGAAAAACTACGAAGGTACAGCGGTTAAGTATTACAGCCCCCCCGTAATATGGGATAGAGACGGCAGCTTTCCTTTATAAGGTCAAGCGGTTGCCAGATCTAGCCAGATTTCTCGCTTCGAGTTAGTGCTATGCATGCGTAGGGGAAGGGGGGAGGTTTTATATTTCACCGCTGTACCTTTGTACTTCCTTTTTCACTGTTTGGGCGCATGAGTATCGTAACAAATCAAATAGTCATACAATGGCGTGACTTAATAGGCACTTGGCTGGTATCACTGTTGGGTAGATAAACCAAACTATAGGCGAGATATCAAGCAGCGAGGGAAAAAACTAAATGGGTCTAGTAATTAAACAACGCACACATTTATAGTTTTCGATCTGTTCTTTCAATGCTTTGTATTCTTCTTTGCAACCAGCTATCAGATATGGCTTCATCTGAAGACGGTAATGCTTTCTCTTGGCCAGCCGCACAAGATTCGATCAATTTGCGCATAACGGCAGACTCCCTCATCCTTGAGATCGAAACATGTGTGAAATCATTGCGGCAGGACGATCAAGAGCAACGGCTGTTCGAAAAGCGGTTGAGCCAACAAAAGTGTCGCCTTCAAGCGATGAAAAACTCTATTAACCAAATCACCGCCTACGCCGATTCGATACAGATTCGCGGTTGGGAGGAAACCTCTCGCATTCAAGGTTGGTGCCAGTCAGAGCATGACGAGCGTTGCAAACAACAACAAGATCTCCTCCACGAACTGAAAAATGATGTTGACATTCTCTATCAAACTTTTGAAAGTTATACCATACCATGGAAGATGTTCGCAGCCCTCGATAAACACCGGGAGAAGCGTCATTCCCTCTACGAACACGGCGCAAAGAAGATCAATATCGTTAAAGATGAACTTAAATTATCGCAGCTCGAAAACGAAGAGTTGAAACAACGCATACAGGACTATGAGACAATTGAGCAACGCCAGAGAGAGCTGGAGGAGCAATTTGCTGAGTCAAAGACCCGCGAGTTCGAAGCAGTCACAGAGATCTCCCGCCTCAAGAACTATCAGGCCGATATCATTGCAAAGAGTAAGCTCAAGGATGAGCAAATCTTGCAGCAACAAAGCCGAATAATCAATTATCGCGCTAGGTGGGAGACGCTCAACAAGAACTTCAAAACCAAGTGCACCGAGTTGACGACTACGAAGAGAGAGTCGACTGGCACCATTGCCGCCCTACAAGGAGAAGTTGCCGCGCTCACAGAAAAGGGCATGCAAATGAGAGCAAAGGATGGAAGAGTTCAAGCAATGTTCAAGGAAATAAACAAGGAGTTTAGCAATGATGAAGTAACCGAACAAATTTCGAACGCAGGGCTCCTTTCGAGCTTCATGGATCTTGACGAGCCAACTTCAATCAGTCGACCCAACGCTAGCATTGGACAACATTCTCGACGCTCAGCAATGGCCTCAATCTCCCGTGAGATGTTGTCAGCCGATCAGTCGATGACCCCGACCCCAGTGACCCCTCTAGCTCCTGCTCAAAACACTCTCAATCGTGGTGATTTGCGTCCTCACGTAAATCCAGGTAAATACTTTGTCTCAGCAGTAAGTTTCACTACTATCAAATTCCTTAAATGAGTTCAATAGCTGATTGTTTCTCTAGCATTTCCGAAAGAAACCTGTTCACATGACTCGAAAGTAGCACGAAATAGTATCCGTTGCGTGCGACGATGAGGAAGACGATGTTGTGACAGATACGAAAGAGTACTATGGAGGACGGTGATGATACGAACGCGGCACGGAATAAATGTTGTTAAGTTTTTTGACGCTGGATATTTGCGTGGTGGACGATGATCAATTGAGGACGAATAATGGTTTTATGTCAAGGAAACCTTGCTACTGTACTCTGAAACTACATGGTGTTGCGCCATTAAGGAAGTTCGGGACATAAAGTTGACCAATGATTACGAATATCGTATTATTGTTTGCTAGAGGTCATAGTTTTTTCTTTTCCTCAATTAAACCAGATGAAAACGAATCGCCGTATGTGAATTTGTCGTCGTCATAGCAGATATAGGTCAATCACATTTGATGTTGTCTTCAATCTGATAAACTACCGGTGCCTTTTGGAATGAATTCACTAGTGCTAGTAGAATAAAGAGCAATTCACCTTATGTATGTAACGGTACTTGTAGAACTAGTCTAGTCAGGACCATCGCGAAGTGTGTCTACCTATATTAAGGCAACGCACTTCGTATAACAAGAATAAATCATTATATCACAACACAACAAGCAAAATATTTCACTTAAAAAGTGGCGCCTTTTGCCACGTTAGACCGCGATAGGCGATACAATTCGATAATCGGCATACAGTGGTATACCGACAGTGTCTAATAGACTTTGTCCTTGTTAAATTGCTCTTCGATGGACTTTCTTACCATTAGAGTGATCGGTCCCATTTGGTAGATAAGAGGGGCATGTTTTGTGATTTGTGATAAAACGGTTGAAAACAACTGTAAATACTCCCATTGAATCGTAGTCGCATAATGAGAGCCTTATGCAGGAGTCAGAATTTGGTTTCTGGGGTAGGGTAAAGAGAGTATTTCTCAGGAAACATTTAAAAGGGACTGCCCTCTATAATACAGGAACAAGCGAGTCTTTATATAGAGAGTGACTGCCTGACTAATCAGGTCTTAATATCCTCTAGAATATTCTTTGCCACCTTACCGATAATTTGTAATAATTACTAAGGAAATAAGTGACTCATATAACCACTATTACGTTATAGTGGCTAACACATAAGTACCACCTACTGTCATTTTAATATATACTCGAGTGATTATACTTGATACTTTGTATTGACTTCAGACCAGCTTGCTGAGCTTGATTCAGGAGCTCAGTCCAGCAATGTATACGGGGACAGATGGGGTGCCACAGGCTTCTATTTATCATCTATGAGGAGCGCACCTTCACTTGTTATCTGGGGACACTATAAAAATTAATTGGGCTTTTATAGAGCTTAGAGAACTATAACAATTCTCGGGGTGATTAGAACAATTACCCGTTCTCTTACATGTAAGGCCCCATGGAAACATTTGCTAGTCGCCGATGCGATACAGAATCAACGGTTTCTCACTTTCCTATTACAAGCCCACCCATAAGCGCATTAGCAATCTCTATCTCCTCATGGTTCTCATCATTGGCGCAAGTTCCGAGCTCTGACTTCATCCTAGCTCTCCTTTGAGCCACTACGGCTATCGATAAATGAGGTTATTCGCACTCCAGTTCGTAGTACAGCTCTCCGGAGTACTCGACCTAATCATATTACTACCACGTTACCTATTACGCACAGATGGAGATCAATTCAGCCTCAATTGCCCTGTGCGCACGCGCTGATTTCTATATTTGTCTCTGTTGATCCATTAATTTAGAGGCATGGGCGGCCCCGTATGTCTAGGAGGTGGATGGGATACGATTACCAGGGACATTGAACAATATAGGAAGTACACACTGCAACGAAGATGCACCCAATCACATAGCGATAACATGATCCAATCTCATAGTGCCAAATTTGCTACTAGTGAACAGGGAAGTTCTCCTTTGGCATTCTCTCGTGCTTAGGGGTCCGGTTGTTTCTCTTCGCCGTTTTTGAAGTCTCCATGGAATTATGTTGAGGTTACCAAGCTACAATAGTGGACTGTTAAGTCGGGGTAATATTAATACCTTGGAAATCTCATAAGTATTTCGGTCTATGCCCTCCCAAACACCGTCTTTGGCTGCTTGAAATGTATACAGAAAGATTCATTCCCGTAAAGTGCCGCTGAGGGGTTAGTAATGTACCAGTCTGGTTGAAGTGCCGTGAGGATTGCTACTAAGAATCACAGAATAAGATGATGAGATTTGGCCTCCAAGCGAATTTTAGTTACCTAGAGAGATAGATCACAGGCACGGTAGCGGAATAAAACTCTAGAAGTGACCTAAAGGTAAATGAAAATTAATACCAGTAGAAAGCTAGGCCACGGGTTCATGTAATATAGTTTAATGTTCCCAATTGCTTTACATGCTGCCGTCCTATGTTTTTCTAATATATATAAATGCGCTTTTTCTGCCTGAGTGGAATGCGTATATAATATTAGGCTTATAAAGCGATACATACTTTAGGTACAGGGTTAGAATAAGAGTATGGCTCGGTGGAAAACAGTAGAATGCTAGAAGTGCTCTAAAGTGGTCTGAATGCTGTTTTCCTATAGTATTTCCAACTAACGAACTCACTGTCAATTAAATGCCGGGACTACCTCACAGGTATTAGATCTTTAAAGCGATAAAGTGGTGAGAGCCTTATGCAGGAGTCAGAATTTGGTTTCTGGGGTAGGGTAAAGAGAGTATTTCTCAAGAAACATTTAAAAGGGACTGCCCTCTAT
>MU251839.1:0-22641 GCA_019669835.1 Amylocarpus encephaloides
TTAAAGCAGCATTAGAGAATCACTATAAATGGCATAGTTTTATGGCAGAATCCCCCCTGTCATTGCATTAATTTTGAAAACCCCCTTCCGTACTTTAGCATTGCTGTCGTTTCGCTTGCATTGGAAGATGCCACGTATGCGTGCATGCCGCTTCACCCTGCGATCGCTTCTCAGAGGCTGCCCTAAAGTGGTCGTACCACGCATCGGTGCGTTCAAAGACGGCTAACTTTCTGAATTATCTTCCTGCATCTTAAGTTTCAAGCTTGCCCGAGATGAGTTTCGGTTTTAGTGTCAGCGATTTCATCAGCGTTGCGACTTTTGCCTGGAATATTTACAACTCATGTAAGAGTTCGCCTGGCGAATTCGACAACATTAGCAATGAGGTCGCTTCGTTGCACATCGTTCTCAAGAACACCGCCGACCATATTTTCCAGCATGGAGTGGACCTAAGCAGAGACGCAGAGCTCGGTCGTTTAAAGACTGGATGCCGAACTGTTCTCGAAGACATCCAAAAGCTCCTCATGCGATATGACAATCTTGGAGCAAAGAAGCGGAACGCATGGCAGAGGACGAGATGGGCCTTGGAGGATATCTCAGGGATTAGGGACCGGCTTACTTCGAACGTTGCCCTGCTAACAGCATTCAACAGCAACCTTACAAAGTGCGCTCTCCTTTCCGCTGATCGCTCACTACAAAGATGACAACCACAAGACTTACAATTCAATCACAGCTCTTCCCAAGCTCGAATCGAGATGAAATTGGATCAGCTGATGGCTATCAACATTCCTGACCAGCTCGACGAAGTCACCCTATCCCCGAACCGAGCTAGCGAAGACATCAACCCGACGAAGAAAGCACAGTCCTCTCCACTCCAGGGGAGCTGGGAACAACAACAGTCACAATTCCTGCTCCCACAATCTCTGCTCTCCATGTCCAAGTTTACTTTGGATTGCGATTTGCATCAAGGTTTGGAAAGTGGTGTTGCTCGGACGGGTGCTAGGCCTGAATCTGAGCAAAGGAGGAAGCAGGAAACGCGGATTACTTGGGCGACAAACCCTTCCATAACAGAGTTGATCACTCAGGGAGGGTCCAAGTTCTATTCTGATGTGAAGGGGAAGGATGTTACACAAGGCAATGAGCTGGAAATTTCGGCATTTCAAGCACGTCGTCATTACATACAAGAAGGGTCAGAGTTTGGAGGAAGTATCCAGGCAAAAGGTTCAGTGCTACAAGGGAATAAAGTTCGGATTTAAGGCGTGTCCGTAGGGTTGGCTCTTGAGCAGGGCGGCATGACTCCCGTGATAGCGATTTCAACGACTATTTACCCCAATCGTGCAGCGTCTGGCGGGAGGCTCTCATCGTGAAGCCAGATGGCAAAACTCGGTTACGAACCTGGTGTCACGGGTCCGTGCGCTACAGGGCTTTTTGCCGAGGTTTCTCGCCCAACCCTCAATTTTCGCACTTTAGAAGCTCTTGCATTAAATACCGTACAAAACACGGCACTATCCTTATGCCTCACCTTTCTACCTCACTAGATATGAATTCTATAGAGAAGTGCAGGCGTTGGATTAAACAAGCTCCTCATAGGCGTCTCCACCAGCCTACTACGGTTGAAGAGATGCGCCAAGCCGTGACTAAGGAGTGGGAGGCTACACCGCAGGAATGGATTAATGAGTTGATTTTAAAGCAAGAACATTGGGTCTTTGTGCTTATGAAGCGCTATGGGTGGTTAACTCCTAGTAAAATGCTGCTTTGGTACCTAATAATAATGATTTTGCTTGAGAATGCCCTTGTAGCGCACCGACCCGTAGCGCCAGGTTCGTAACCGAGATTTGTTAGTGCGGAGAGAACAAAAGCCAAGCCCAAAAAATCCGACAATGGATCAAGTCAAGCGTCAGATCGTCACAACGGTCTTCGTGAGCGATCATTCGTGGGCTAGCGCCACATCAATATCGCATACTAGCCAACCCTTCTACCTCGCAGAGTTACCTCGCAGAGTTCTTCTGCCAGGCCAGCACTCGGACGGCCGTTACCGTAACTGATCCCTCGAACGCAGAACAGAACCTCACCATCGCGACGACCTATCCTTCCTCCATCCTCCTTTCTCGAAACGCATGTAAAAGGCGATGAAAAGGAGGAACTGGGCATCAACCGAGGGGTCCGTTGGACTTGGCGCGAAGTCTTGCTAGTTCCTGAGCTCTAGATCCGTACTCCAGCTTTCACTTCACCAGCAAGTGTGGAATGGGACAATCGTTATGGCGAATGAAGTCATACAGGCAGTTACAACTATAACTATCAGAAATAGTCTCATCACGGTTGATACGAGGTTGGCAGGTGCAGAGAAAGGCTGGTTGGCATTGCGGTAGAATGTTTAGGATCGTGTCGAGCCTGATCTAAGAAGCATCGTTGGCCAGGAACTCAAGCCCGTTACAGTCGACATCCGGTTTTGAATACGACTCCGGGGCTTGCGACGCTGGTTGAGCTAGTAGGCGTTGCGACTATTTCGGAGACAGTATTTCAGTTCAGGTATGTGATCGAACAAAATGAGTCCACTCTTTCCCGTATTGGAATATCCAGTCCTTCACTGTCGCACGACAGGATGTTAAGTGAGGCAGAAAGCGTCGGCAGGTCACGGTTGCAAACGAACGACTGCGGGGTTACCTGCCCGTGGATATACAAGCACTGTCCATAATTCAACCTGCAGGCAACGCAGATTATCCAATCATGGTAAAGAACGCTGCTGACACGCATGGCGCAAAACGCGTGGTACGACCTGATTCGATGCCACTTTGAGGTGATAGCTCGCGGTCTGGAAGGTTATTGGAAAACGTACTGACAGGCGGGCTAACCCCCTCATGATCCCTCCTTTACATCTTCTCTGGCAGTCTGGTCTTCTTGTTCAAACTTGACACCAATTCGCGTTGTAGTCCCTTGACGCATTGAACCTCCCGTTGACTTCTTTCCGCTGAATACCGACTTCTTTACAACGATCGTATGCCCAGCTGCTGCAGACTCCGAGATTTCGCTTTCAGGGCCTTCGTGAATATCCAAAATTGCCATAATATCCGCACCGCATTCGTCCCCCTCCAGAGTGATTGAATTTCTTTCGGTTTCGTTCTGTGGGCCCTGTCGAGGTGTTTGTGTCTGAGTCTCTAACTGTGAGCTACTCGAAGCTGGCGAATTTAAGCTAAGTAGTCGTGTTAGGCTACCCAAATGACGAATGGAAACTCAGTTACTTGCGGGACTTTTTCGCCGCCAATGATTCGGTATTGCCGTTCAGAGGGTTGCTAGATCAATGTTAGAAAGTTTAGTGCATTCTGAAATCTTGTTCAAGGTAACCCACCGGCCCAGACATGTCGAGCAGTTGACCGTTTGTTCACAGTGAAGGTTTCTATGAGAATGCGAACTGGCGAGTTTGTCGTCTTGTAAAATGTGAATATATTTCTATCACGCAGTAGACTGAGAGCATATGACAAAGTAATAAGTGCGTGATTTAAGCGTAAAGGAGCGTTGAAATTGAGGGAAGAACGCTTGAGTTCTAAGAGAAGTGAGAAACGAGCTGGTCCAGAGGTGCTCGCTAATTTGTCAGCTGAGCCTAGCGGCCGCGCTCCGCCCCGCACCCTTAAAGAGGGGTAAGTTGGTGATAATTTGTTTGCAAAAGAGCTGTCCTGGAGATAATTCCAACATAATCAGGCACATCTCAACGGAGTGTCGCGAATATGAGACGAAGAGGATGAGCCGGAGAAAGCGGGAGATGGCGGGTCGCGCAAGGGGCGATCTCGCTGTCTTCTGGCTGACAGCAGCAAGGGGGCGGTATCTCAGCCTCAACTCAGCACACTTCTTGAGAATTTCACAAAAATCTCCCCGGGAAATAGAGGGAATAACCTCGGCGACCCAGGTAGCCCTGGCAAAATCGTCGTATTTGGGGCTTATCACAATGTAGGCTATCCATACTATGCGCGTATCCAGCTTCAACTCGCCGTGATACTCACGACAGCGCTCACGATCCGCTCTGCAATGCTTCGATATGGCTGACTCCTGGCGTGTGTTTTTGGGATGTTGGGTATCCTTAAAATGAGCAAGGCCAACTGTGTGAGGTCTCGTTAGATAGATCTGCTGTCGGACAAGTCTCTAGACCATTCAAACAGTAGATCGATAGTATCTTCCAGGCGCGTAAGTCTCCTGTGGATCCCCTCACGAACAAACTAGTAACTCTTCTCTCGTCCGTCGTCACCGAGTCGAGGTACGCCGTGAAGGAGATGCATCCCCTAATCCGATCGTTATACTCGACGATGTGATTCCAGATCCGATTATACTCAGTGACAGTGACAATGAATCTGCGGGCGCCGAGTCTGAAACCGACTACAGCAATCTTGAAGTCGACCCTAGAGTTAAAAACGATTCCTCTCCACACATTGCCGATAACGATATGGCGGACGGTGAAGGCTTCGGCTCGAGAACCACGTACATTTCTGATCGTCTTGTCGCCGACCACCAAGACGACAGTAATAGCGGTGTAGCCGATGGCGCAAGACTCCAGCTCGCTGCTAACCTGCCAAGGTCAGCCTCCCTTGGCCACAGGTCCATCACACACCAAGCCAGCCCCATACGGGTGAATACCGAGATCACACAAGGGAGCGCGAGCTATGATGACCTCGAGGTCACCGAGGAAGCGAAAGAGGAGGGAATTGATGTCTTGGCCGACGATGAAGACGATACCGACACTTACTCCACGAAGAGATCAGGGTCGTCCGCTATTTCTAACGACAATCCAGCCTCCGATAGTAACGTTTCCCTTTCTGAGCTACAAGATGGCTAACACGATTCCACTCAATCCCCACGGCCAGGCCCAGCAGCGGCGTCTCACCACCAGTCAGATTTGACGAACGACCTTCGGCCGCGGCATCGTCGCCGACGAGATGATACCAAAAACATCTGTCGTAAGCGACTACGCATGCCATCTCTCACCCGACCACCTAGCACTGCTAGCCCCGTTTCTGCCGCACTCGAATCCAACGATTTCGAACATACCCAGTCAGTCGCTCTACTTGCGGCTCCCGTCAAAGAACGAGAGATCTGCGACATTGACCACGAAACGGCCGATGACGGAGAGAGTGATGATTCTAACGACGGAGACTATGGCGGTATGAATGACGCCGCAGCTTCCGAGATGCGACACCCATCACACTCTCGGAAACGGTTTAAGCAGGTGAAAGAAACTGAACACGACAATGTAGAAACCCTTTCTACTCATTCCCTCGACGTCCCAGATCAAGCGACTATAGCCACCTCGTCTAGCAGTGTGCAAGAGAGTGAAGAGATTCCCATCCATGGATGCTTGATACTAAAGACCGTCGGATCGAAAGTTGTGTACTGTCTCACGTTTTCTCAAGCACTCTTACCGGAACCTGGTAAAACATCGCAGAGACAAGCCATTCCCGGGAGTGTCTTTAGCAGCAGTGACATGGGTCGTCTGAATGGACAGTCTCGCAATCACCGTCTTCATAGTTCTGCTCAAGCTGGAGTCGTCCTGTGAAGGCTGTACTCAACTTCTCCACTCCTTCTCTAGTCTCCTTGATCTTTGCAAGTATCATATCCAAGGTCCTGCCCTTGATAGCGGCCACTTCTTTGGAATTCCTTAAGTCTTCGGTCTGCCGTTGTCTAACGAGTTCTAATTCGGCAACTCTTTCTTGGAAGCCTTGAGACATTGCTCCGGCATTGATATCTTCTGGCCTTCGTAAGTCACCCCTCTCCCATTGAGCAATTCTCGACTGCAGTGCTTCTAATTCTGTCGTTGCTTGTTGTGAATGTGCGGCAAGCTGCTGTCGCAACGACTCTGCCGCTGATGCTTGCCTATCACTCTCAGACTTGTACTCCGAGATCCTGCGCTCGAATTCTGTGATCATCAAGCGATATTTCTCCAATTCGTCTGCCGTCCCTCGTTGATCTTGGTGCTGCTTTGCGAGCACGACTTGCATTTCGCGAGCAGATTCGTGATCTGCAATTGTCCTTTCAAGAGTCTCTATCTTCCGCTGCCTCTCGGCCAATTCGAGATGCGCTTGCGAATTTTTGCGTGACTGATCAAGGTTGATGGTCTCCAATTCTTCAATCTTGTTTCGGTACGGCTAAACCTCGGCAAGTTGCCGTTCAGAATTTGTCTGAGCCTCTGACAACTTTACCTTGTAATGAGAGATCTCTCTTTGTTGTTCTGCGGCCTGTCTTTCACACTCTTTTAGGCGCGATGTGAGTGCGGCATCTTGAGCTGCATCCCTGACCAACCTACTCGTCTGGGCTTGACTCGTCGCTTGATGAGTCTGATCATAGTCACGTTGCTGTTGTGATGCGCCACGAGTATCCACAGCTAACCCCTCCATCCTGTTGCCATGACGACCGGCCTCAGGAGGTAGTAGTGGGATGCGAAAGAAAGAGAGCGCAATGCCTCGCTTAACAAATAAATCTGTGACGTACTTACCACTCTCCGGTATTTCACAAATATTGTGCAAGAAGAAATAAGGAGCGCAATCTTGGAGTGCCTGGTTGTGTGGTCTCCCATACCGTTGTTTTACCTTGACATTCGAGAGCGTGGTAGTCCAGACCGGTGGCCTAAGGAGCTCTTACTGCCTACCACTAATACGGGTTAGAAGCCGGCAGTGGCCTGTGATTTCTGATTCGAGATCATAATCGTATCTGCCCGGCGGCCTAGCTGTTGTGAGCATGTTCCTGGCATGCTCTCGATCTGCGTCAGTGTTGAGAATACTAGTGATTGCACTGGACCTGAATCCAAGGGCGTTCGCCAGCCTGGCAAATTCAAGGAGGCATTAGGGGTCAGGGCCGATACTCGGCACCTTTTGTTTGTTATCTGACTTCGGGACGAGGTTTGTAAGGCGATGAAAGTTGCGCATGGCGAACATCCATAGTTGGACGTACGCTATCTCAAATCTCTCGTCGTCGCCCGTCCGTGTATCGCCATATTCGGTCAACCCATCGGCGCTCTCTAACACTATATAGTCTCCTCCATATCCACGCCACATGTGTTGCATTGCCTCTCTCATGTGACACTCTATTGGGTCGATGAGCGTCCGCATTGCTTTCGCACAGTCTTCCAGGTATAAGGAATCCTTGGCGAGCGTCTTGATCGAGGGGATCATCCCATCAATAGCGACAACGTTCTGTAGCAGTCGCAATCTTTTGACATCATCATACAACAAAGGAAATGCACTTTTGCTCTCGATAGCTCGGGTAATGAAGTCTCTGTCGGCTGATGACGTTTTAGGGGCCCTCCCTTCAAACAGCTCCACGGTCTCAGGATCTAGATTATACATAAGCTCTTCGTCACCGTCGAGTATAGAGGTCCAGACGTGCTTAATGCGGTCTGAATATCGCATCAGTTCCTGAGATGGCATGTTAGCGTTACGCATGCCAAGGGAATTATGCCTACTTTATCACATCTGAGCGATTTATACCGGTGTAAAGTGCCTTTCTGAAAAGATGCCCAGAGACCGACAAACGGTCTTAGAGATGTGAAGCCCTTGTACAAAGCTGGCCTCTTCTCCATGGCTTTGAGGTCATTCTCCGCGTCCTTCGACCGCCACGCCGTCCTCCAGTCAGGCTCCGCATCCAGGAATCGGAAGACGGTCCTATCGTCGTGTGGGATCGACTCGATATTACGGTCTTGCTCTTGCACACGACACTTGTTGTCCCATCTCTCTGTGTTGCTATGAGATTCACTTATATCAGCGTTGAAGACTTATACGTACCTTTATCATAGAGCTCCACCGCCCACCACTCGTTGTGCGGATAGATATGCTGCTTTGCAGCTTCTAATCGATACTGTCCATGATAATGCGTCAAAAGAGCGCCTTCCGGAAGGTGAAGACGCTTGATGTGCCCTGCGTCTTGAAGATCACTGATCGTCAATTCGGACCGGGTTAGGGCGGCAGCAAGAACCGGCTGAGAAATTTCGGCCTTGATACGGTTTCCGCAGACGTTCGGAAAGCATCCTCGAAGTCTGAATTCTCTTAGCCAGTACTCGGTCTTTCTTGGCTGGAGTGGAATTCGGGGCCTTCCTTCAGGAGGTTGATATGATAGGTTCTCTAGCCTGACCAGGGCCACGCCGAGGCGCGCTGTCTCGCGGGAGCGATCCAGGGATTCGGCATCATCACGAGGGAACGCCGTCTGGCTAGACATCTCACGTACTTACTCATAGACAAAGGCAGGTAGATCATAGTTTCAGCACGTGGATTTAATGGCTGTTATGTGTTGTATGCATTTGTATCTTCCCTACCCTAGACTAGAATCTATTTCTGGACCATAATAATGTTTGGCCATTCGCTACCGCTGCACTTTATTAGTCTGGGAATTTTCCGCAAGTAGAATATTCTACCCCAGGTGTCAGCAGAGCACAGTATTCTGCTAGCAGAATATTCTACGCATGGTTTCATCCGTATTTCAGAGTATTCTGTCAGCAGAATATTCTGCTCAAGATGTCAGCCGAATCTTAGAGTATTCCGCCAGCAGAATATTCTACGGACAGGAATATTCTGCCAGCCGGAATATTCTGCCGAAATGTCAGCCAAATCTCAGAGTATTCCCCGAGCAGAATATTCTACATGCAGGAATATTCTGCCTAAATGTCAGCCAAATCTCGGAGTATTCCGCTAGTAGAATATTCCAACCACAATATGTTATTAATCGGGATTGAAATTCGTTCAGTCACAGTGCAAGCTGATGTCTGGTGCACTTGTCTTTCCCACCCGCGCAAGAATTCTACGTAATAACGATAGTAGATTCAGCCCTCATTTTGCTTATCAATGAGCCCTTATCACCTCTCTCCGTTTGTTGCCCAGACCGTTGGCAAACTTTCGAGGGCGGTGGACCAAACAGGCACTCACTTGCAGGTTGACCGAGGTGGGGGATGCATGGCGGGGCGGGGTAAGGGTTAATTAAGGTTAGCGGAACGGCCCGCGATAGGCGAGTCATTCCCAGCAAAACAGCGCACAGACAGCGAATTGTGCAGTTTAATCTGAGCGAGCGTCGTTTCCTAAAGTTTTGATGACGAGTCATCTGTCATCAATTTACCATGGGTTTGTAGGCGTTCCGAATTATGTGCTGACTCCATGCTATACTTCAAATAGACTATGATTCTATAAAACTCGGCGCTGCCTCGTTAGCCAAATGGTCCGAAGCCAGCATACCACAAGCAAACTATGACCCTATACAAGTGCGAGCACATGGCAGGAATTTTAATGCTGCTGATAAGTTGCAAGATTTGGAAGATACTAGAGATAATCAATCAGGAGCTACGTTGGCTCCCTCTCCTGACGTTGCACATCAAAATGCTACAGCAAGCTCGCGTGGAGCTATGTATGAGAGTGACAGGATTCCCGTTCGTGGATACCTTACCCTCACGGCAGAGGAATCGAGGGTTCAGTACTCTTTCACTTTCTCTCAGGACTTAGGAGAGAGACAAGATGCTGCCGACTCCAGCGCATTTCAACAAGACACCCCAGCAGCAGATCCTGGCCAACAATGGGAAATTCGCAAAATCATTGGCCAGAAAGTGGTTGGTCGTGAGAAATACTATCGGGTGGAGTGGAAGGATACGTGGATGCCTGAATCTGAAATGGTTGGAGCAAAAGAGCTGGTATATGCGTTTATTGCAAAGAATGGAAGTGGGATAAGTGGTAGGAAACGGTTTCGAAACCAATGCGTTTCAACTATTGAGCAATCTGATTGCCAGGACATGGAAGCGCCAAAGAAACGGTGTGGCCGGCCTCGAAAGCAGACGTGAGAGCCGTAGTAGCTCTGAAAGTACATAATCAATCTCATCAGGATTTTCAAAGAAGGCATTCATTCTTCTCGGCTTGTCGATGGGCCGCAGGATTACGAGGGATCTATTCGGGTTTTAACAACTACCATTCTTCCATTCTCTTCCCTTTTGTTCTTGGGCAATGGCTTTCGGTTAACATCGATTGATTTTGGTTTCTCTACTTATTCGTTGATTATCTTTGTATCTTTACTAGTCTACTGATCGTTCACTGATATAAGTTCTTAGTGGCCTCTTTGTAAAAATCCATCCGTAAAGTTAGGGAGGTATACAATTTGAGGGACTGGGTGAAAGCGGGCGTCCTAACAAATTAAACTTTGCGGCCCGTCCCGGTTGACCTGAGCCTTGAGGCTGAAATCACGGGGTGTCGCCACCGTGAATAGCACGACAATAGGATTGGGAGATCAGATATACGCGTGGAATACTATAATAGAATAGAAGAATTGAAATTGGAAGCAAACCCTTCTTACAGGAAAGAATTTGACCATTATAGAGGCCACAAAACCGTAGTTGAGTTACTGCCTGAACCGAGAGATTCGCCGTCCCTGCGGGCCAAAGAGGCCACTAGAATCAATAATCGCCGAATAAACAAATGTGATGGCATATTACGTGACTTATCCCTGACGGGTCAAGTTATACCTGAGTGAGAATGGATAGAAAGCGCAGTACAAGTAGCGCGACCACTTTGAGCGAGCCTTCCACACTTTCCAGACCTGCGTTGTTCCTTCCTTGAAACCTTAGCTGGGAGAGTCGATGTGGCCTCTAACAAGCAGACAAACTTTCACGAGGTAGGACAATATGCGGCTATAGACTAGGAGATGCCGGGAAGGCTTAGGTCAGTATCGCGAATCTATTGATGGCCCATCACGGGCTATGGTCACGCTGCAAAGGAAAGGAGCATTTCAAGGGTTGTTCCTCAAATTATCTGACCGTGGTTTCGAATCCTGAATACCCTTCAAATTTGACAAAAGAGTGTGCTAACTTCTACGTTCAAGGAGATGCTACCAATCATCTATGACGGTGTTGTCCTTGTCTCACGTTGTGTACCCTCGAGCGAAAACCAAACGTCCTTCACATCTTCCAGTGTGCACCTCAGTTAACCGATCAGTTGCCGTAACCTACAACTCATTATTAAGAGGACTTCGCATTGGCAGAGACCTCTTACCTGGGTCGATTGGGTGTGGTTTTGGCTTTGGCTTTGGTTCCGGCGTCATCCCGCGGCCTGTTCCGTCGTTTCTTTGCAGAGTCGCCCAGTTCGAATCCGATGACACTGCGAGCCAAAGTATTCACACTGTTAGAAATAAGGCTACAATTCCACACTTTCAAGGGTCGGGTAGCGGTGCTTCGACCAGGGTCTTCCTCTAGTACCTTCAAGCTGCGAGGTACGCTTTAAAACAGGTGCCTAGACAAACCAAGGTGCCTCTTATCACACATCTGTCACATTTCTTTCACCAAACTCTCTTGCTTGTCTCTACCCTTATTATTGTTACAGTTACTCGATTTTCGTGTTGCGAGGTTTAGTCGTATATCGACTCTAATAAAAGATAGTAATGCATTATGGCTAGATGCAGCTTCTGCGCAAGCCAACAATAAGTCACTTACAATGGCAAACGAGAGTCGATGTGTAGATTTTGAACTAGCTCCTTGGGTAAATCATCGAATAAATGGTCACGTGAGTGATAGACCTACGGAACCTAGTCTGTGCGCCTGCCACGTTCGAAAACCTTATCTTAAAAATCATTTGCCAAACAGCCACGCCATATCTCGGAACGCTGCAGTATCGACTTCTTAGTTTTCTCCAAAAGGATATGTATTCTGAAGATGTCTACTTGCAGAGAAGGGTCTCTTGCAATCTCGCAGCCAACAACAACTTTCCTCCGCCTGGTCGAGCACGCCGCGCGCGACTGCCATGATAGAACAGTTTCCACAAAAGAGAAACCTGTCACCAAACTCGACTTTACAAGCAGTTGCGCAGATGTGCAAAAGGAATTTACAAGAAGCTACCAGGAAAAGGTTGACTCAAAGTCTTGTAACTCCTGTGGTAGCGCTCGTAGCTAAGAACTTTCAAATAGATCGAACCTGATTCTTCTACCGCAATGGTTTTCGATCCAAACAAAATCGAATCATGGTGGATTCCCGAAGCGTTTGTCCTTACCGAAGGCTCTTTTCGAATACCTCCCCTTACCTCAGCTGTAGCGATCCCTTTGGTGAAAGATGGAAATCCTACAATAAAATACTATGACTCTCGTGGGGTGACCTCGTCCATACTTTGGAATGTAGGGTCTATCATTTATCTGGCTGGCGATTCAAGCTTGACGTCGGATGGCCGTATGAACACATCATTCATATTCTTGCTGTTCAAAATGAAATGACAGCGTCTCTGGGGAGGTTGTTACATGGGTTGGGAGCATGTACTGTTGAGCGTTTGCTGTCGCTTGTTGCTCATATCCAGGTAATGGAGTGGCAGCGTCATTCGCAATATCACTGAAAGGTTCAAGCCCTGGAACATCTGCCCAGGTTTTACCAGCTCCAATATATCCTGTTTCCCCAACCTCCGCGCAAGCTACACCACCTCCGATGTCTGTATTCCTCCCGAAATTCAGCGCTGGTTGCATTTCCATCGATGTGTCTAGTTGCCTGAACGCCAGGGGCTGTTGCATGATCTTCGTGATATTCAGATTGCTAGGAGCACGCGGTTGCAGCATCGTCGATATGTCCAGCCCGAGCACCTGGGCCTGTTGCATCATCGTCGTGATATCCAGGTATTCTGCAGTGTGTGCCTGCATCATCATCATCGATATGTCTACTTCTTCAATTCCCTCTGCCCGCTGAACTCGCTTGACCGAACGTCCTGTATTGTCTAAACCATCGTATCGTCGCTTGTTTTGAATTTTATTGTCGGAAGTGCCGGAGCCTTCTCCCATTACTGGGTATCTGAGAGATCGTGTGATTGCAGGTTTGCTTCCTATCTCTGCTAGTTGATCAAGATTTTTGTATCGTTGCAGGCAAACAGCCAACCCACTACGGCTCTTTGCTAGCTCGCCCCAACTCCAACCATAAGCAATCATGGCGTCGAGGAGCATTTGGCTAGCACATGGATCAAGTGCGCGAGCTTGGGTTTGGAGATGTACCAAATGCGTTGCACGATAATTGAGTAGAGTCTGTACATCCTCTTTGGCCAATTTGGTCTCCCAACTAGCATTCCATTCAGTACAATCTTCTGACAAGGCTAGGGTTTCTTTTCACTTACATAGAATCTACGCCTGTACCCAGTTGCAAAAGTGTACCAGGTCCATCTTCTGCAAGAAGTAGCGTAAGCAACTTACTCCTTTTGTATCTGGCCTTCACATCTTTCTCCGAAATACCAAGCTCCTCAGCTACCCTCATGAAAGCCGCATTCGCCAATTTTTGGCCCGTCAACACAACCAAATCTTTTGACCGCATGATGTGTTCAACTTCATGGCCAAAGAATACACTACCAAGCAGATTGGTGAGGTGGTGATCAAACTTGTCAAGAGCTAGAGACAGACGGTGAAGCCTCGTGGTAGACAAACCACATCCTTTACAAACCATTGACCATATTTCCACTACTGAAGCAAGCGCTAACATGTCGAGCTTTTGCGACTCAATAAAACCATCGACAGCTCGAACCAAATGCTTCACTCGATTGGAGTTCTCGCACCCGATCTTATCTCAAAAATATTCTTCGGCTGAGGGAGCTGGCAGTGCTCTTTCTGTAGTAGAAGATTAGGAGAGGTGCGACGATCCTGACAGCGGAAGATAGGTTGTTGTTAAAGCACCATTTAATGGTGGTGAGCGGATCGAGGTTCTTGTCGACAGATTTGCAGCTTCTTTAATTGGACTTATCAAAGAGGGAAGAGAACACGACGATGTTGTTAACGCCTGTCGATCTGGAGGGCTAGCACTTTCGAATTGGAATGTTGGCGACCATGAAGGCTCTAAGGAGAGGGAATGATAGCCTCCCCAGGCAATCTGGCCGCGGTGTTCACCTGTTCCTCGCCCAACAGACCCTGCGGCCGACGATTGCGACTCCAACGAATGAGTAATTTCAAATTTTGAAAACAGGGGTTTTCTTACATTTGATTCAAAAACACGAGAAGGGGAGATTGCAACAATAGTTTCCTGGTCCAATGGCGTGGTCATGATATCGGTTCTAATTGTTTTCATTCAGTTTTGATGCGAAATTGTCACGAGAAGGAAACTTTGTTGCCTTTTCATGCGCCTCTTTAAGCTAAGCCAGTCACACACCTTCAGCCCAAACAGGGGCATCTCCAAGGCACCTCACGCCAATAACTCCATTTTGTACTAGGTGACAAGGACAGGAAACGACCATGCACCCAGTTTCTAAGCCTGGCAAAATTCCAACATACATTTTATATCGACGCAACCAACCAGCGGCTCCACAGTATCACTTGTCTCTCCTAGTGCGGTTTATCTTTCTTTTGTTCAATGTGTACTCGCGGCTTCATCTGCATATCTTCCGTCGTCCCCGGGCATGCCAGGGTTTCCGGTATGTATTGAAACCATATGGGGTGTGGAACAACGTCCGTGGTTTAGACTCTTACCCACTAATTGGTCATATAAATAACTGGACTCTTCTGGACAAAGTGTTTGCCTCGTTTTGTTAAAGATAATAATTATTTGTTCGTTTCGCTTCTGAGGCTGCATTGTTTGCCTAATTGTACTGTATATGTCGTGTAACAAGGCATTCAAGATGACAGCATTCAATTCTGCTTCGTCTACTCCCATCGACGAACTCAGCGTTCCTATTGACGGGCAAATAGTGGTCACAACTATGATTACAACTGTGGTAAAGCTCCATTAATTCTCTCAAGAACCCACGACTAACAATTGCTAGGCCTCTCAGCGAGTTCCATTCGATGTAGAAGAGCTTATCAACACACCTCTAAGTGACAAACCATGGAGGTTTTACCACGTACCAGCGGATCAAATCGAGCTAATGCAGTCCAATTAGTACCATATTCTATCAGCACCAGGAATATACGTTGCTGGGAGCAGCTATAGCATGCACCGAATTGCTGTCACTGATTCATATGTTTCGTGGCTCTCCTGTAATGGGCTCAAGTTTCAACACGTCGACCCCATGAGGCCAGTAGATATGGAAGAATTGGTGCAAGGTAAACGCGCGGCAGCGTGGAATGCTGATGCTCGCTTTGTCCAAGATGCTGTCGGGGCAATCTCTTCTGGATGCCCCCTAGGACTCATGTCGACGTATCGGAATTACGCTCTTGTGCGACATCAATTACCGATCGAGTGGGCAATCTTGTGGCGGGACCTAGTAAACACGCCCGTCCCCCTTACAAGGTATAGCGCTGACTGCTCTCAGGACTCTGACATCCAGATCCGTACCGACTTCGCCCAAAGTCTTGTACTCCTCGTTCTTGGCTGCTGCGAAGACTACGACACGCCGGTTGTTCTTGCGCTCCTAAGGAAGAATGAAACCGAATTACTTCAAGGTATTCGGAGTCTCTACCAACAGTTATCTGCCTACCCCAGATATTCAACTGCCAACTGGGGAGCTGAATTGGGAGCTGCTCAAATCGCTGCAGAATTTCACAGATTGTCACTTTTCCGATGCTGCCTCGAACTTCTTGGTGGGAAGCAAGATCCTCGGCAACACAAAATTGACCCAGGATACTCTGCTATTGACAATGCGAACATAATTAGCTCTGTTGTCGGTATTGAAGTATTGAAACCTTTTGGAGGTTTTGATGACTCACGGAAGATACTCGATGCACTATCAAAGTCCCCTCTCTTCTCTACCCAAAGGATCGATACGCTAGATATTGTGAAATTAAGCACACGAATGATGGCTAACCTTCCAATTGGTTTTCCAAAGGGATACTTGGTATGAGCTTTAGGGCAACAGACTTTAGTAGGACTAATTTTTCTGCCGAACATTCCACTCGAGGTTCAAAACAGACTTAGTAACGGGCAAATGAGTATAATTCACGCACAATTGTAATTAGCCTGTGGAATATAGAGAAATGATACTGACAGGAGACAGGGCGTATTTCTACCGCGAGCATCCTTCCCTCCAAATCCCAGGAAATGACCTTCCTTTACTTCTTTGTTGGAACTCGATCAACCCGATCACAGGTCACGTCTTGATCAAATGGGCAGCCTCAATTAACTCTTGGAGGCTGTATGAACGACTTATCAAAGACATCCAAGATTCTCAATCAAAAGAGCAGCTCGCATTGACTCTCGGAGCCTCGCTATGTTACCAACGACTTTTGTATCTAATTCCAAATGCCAAGCAGCCTATTAAAGGTTCATACCATGCGGATTTCGAGGCAATATTGAATTTCGAATATCTTAGCAATGCGCAAACAGTCTTTGAACACATGGTACTTTCAGTTCTGAGAATCTTTTAGACTGTAAAAGACAACTGGAAGATGTATCAGTTTCTCGCCACTATGCTCAACATACAAAAGCCACCCGCTTTGGGTTCGTTCGACGAATTTTCCGATCAATATTAGATATCCAGAATGAAGGATGGATTGGCTCATAGAGATGCTCTCAAAATGGCGCGCCTCAAGGATTTGATGGAGGAGAGAGTAGGGCAGATTGGAAGTAGTGAAGAGGTGGCCACACTCGACTCTAAAAAGGAGCAGGAGTCAGGAGTGACAATATCGGATGAGCCCTGGTTGCTGGTTAAAACACAACGGGACGAATCTGTGGCCTCTCCTTGCGTGTCTGACGACAACCATCACATCCCGGCTTTCCCTCAGGCTGTATTCCACTTGGAAGCATACAAGCTCGTCTATGCGTGCCTGCCCAAAGTTCCGCCTCACGAAAAAATTCTCGGTACGATCAATTTACCGACCAACTCCTCGGCAGTGATTGTGCTAGGTTCATATGTCTCAACATTAGAACGGGATCTCGATACCAGATGCTTTCCGTACAGTATTGAACCTAGCAGGGAAAATGTAGAATTGTTGGGTTTCGTTCAGGCACAAACTCAGCAAGTTGATGCGCTTGCGAGGATTACTGTCGATGCTATATCAACAGACAACACACTCGAAAAGGGGCTTTAGATCTGTGCCGACCCTCTTCATGTCTTGAATCTCTTTACAGTATGGTTGCGGGGAGTTGTCGTACGATCGAAGGGAACTTCTCCTACTTTTCCTACGCCCGCTAGAATCGAAAATAGCCCAGAATCGGGACGAATTCAATTGGATGGATACGACTTCAATTCATATATTCTTGTGAGGATTTCTGATCTTGGGCAATGCGCACAGAATCTTGACAACCTTGGCAACCTCGACCAGATTCTCAGTATAACGGAATTAGAAGATGAGTCCTGGGAGCTTCCTGTGCGCAAGTCGTCTTTGCCAAAGTTGAAGGACGCGCTCTACAAGATGGTTCCTAATTGTGTCATCGAGTCTGGCTATGATCCCACTGAACCTAACGCAAACGAAGTGAAGGAATTCGGTTATGAGAGAGCGAGGATTCTGAAGACTATTAAGCTTCGCGACAGGGCAGAGCACATGATGCGTTAATGCTGGCCCAAGGCAACAGCTTTTTACGCTGATTTGGCAATGGGTGGTGAAGAGGAGGTGGTTGTACTGGATTATGAGGAGAAAGAGACGGATATACTCGAGAATGAGGAGCAGATAAAGAAGAGCACAGATAAGTGTTGGGTGATGGTACAGACACCTCAAATCTAGCCGGTGGACTAACCGGCTAGAAATACGTTTCCCAGTCAGCACGGAGTACTTTTTTCTTGCTGCTGGTTTCCTTCCTGTATTATTCCAAAGTTATATGTCATGCACACGAATGAGAAGGGTATGATTAGGCAGTGACGGGTTGATGTAGCGACGACAACGAATGCCAACTCCTCTACATCTTTGCATTATAAAACTCTCTCCCCAATTTTTTTGCTCGTCAATTTTGGAATTGTAGATGTAAGGGGCACGGCTGTACTCACTTGTCGAGTAGACACAAATAGACTGAACAAACTTTATTGCGCTAGAAGGAACGACTCCAACAATATTTGGGCCATGGCCTTTGAAGTACGTTCGCCAGCCTTCGACGCGGTATATTGAGGAGAGAAGTTGGGCCGTTTCGCGGAAATGGAGTGTAGATGAACGGAGAAAAGGAAGCGGTCAAGACGCTGGCAAATTTCGAAAACCTTGTGTAGAAATCTGGGGTCGATAAAAGTCAGACTGTAGCCTAGTTCTAACAACATCTAAGGGCGACGTGAGAAGAGCCGCCATCATCCCACCAGCACTTTATCAAGTCAGCAGAAGCAAAGAATTTCAGATCAGTCGCATACCCGCCTGCAACAAATTCAGCCCATGTGTTCTTCGAGACCACATTCTGATCTGCTGATATGTAACATCTGTTGGGATTTGGTTCACTATCGTTTGGTAGTTGATTGATCGTTTGGGCAAACATCGTGAGCGAATTGAGTTTTCTGTTTGCACTTTGGGGGTGGTGAACTAGACATTACGGAGTCCAAATTTTGAGCGGATTAACATTTGTCCGTTCCAGTAGCCTTAATACCATAACCGTACTTCTAATCCCGCCTTGACCTCATCGCCATTGCCATAACCAACACAGCACGAACACTACCTGCACTTGTCGCTATATACTATCATCACAACCCTCCAAAATAAATCTGTGTCGAATTTTTGTTGCTTTGCTACAAGAATTGGGGTCACTAGCAGATGAGCAGGTGATACACAAGTTGGGTAGGAGATAGAGATAGAGGGTCCCGCGCTGTCTCCAACCTCAATCTTTTTAGCTTGAAGACGTTGGAGCCCAAAAATCCACCGGGTTTATTCGGCCATTTCCTGTCAGCTTGCTGAGCGAATCACATGGCATTGTGCCCCACCACTTGAAAGTCCCGCAAACCCTCCATTTCTTCCGTGTATGAATAGTCGTTTCTCGACTCGCAAGTGCAAGCAAGAGATCAGACACTGAAAGACTCCTTCCCGAGTGACAACGACAACGACAAGCACAACTGAGTTAATCTGCTGGACCGGCTCCGCCTAGTTCTCTTGTTTGACCTTCATCATCTACCCTACACGCCCTTACCATCTCTCCCTCCTTCCACCCTTCCTAGCATACATACATCTTTGTGCCTCTGGCGTTGTAGGCTCAACTTCACTTTCCGTCTTTGTGTGGTCAACCTCAATCTCCAAATCTCGCCACCGCAGGGTCATAGCCAAGGTAAATACTACAACATGCCTCCGCCCATCTTACAACGTACCACATTGCTTATATGCTCTATAGTCTCATTCCACTCCTCAAACTCGCAGGCTTTTGGCCCGAGTCCGTTGCAAATTCACCTCCGTGGCAAGTTTTGCGAGCTATGGCGTATCATAGAGGAAGATCATTCAGCATTCCCGGCCTTAACAAGGCTCTCAAGGCCCAGGACTTAGAGGAAAGCCGCAATATGTAAGTAACAATGTCTGAAATGAGTCGGGTTTTAACTAATTTGAATAGTTACAACATACTACCAACCGATTCGCAACAACCGGAAATCCTCGAGTCACACATACACAATCTTGCTACAATTTTCGTTCGGAATCGTGCTGAAAAGATCCTCGGCATCCATTTAGCTCATGCCCACTTCGCTGCTCCTGAGCAAACCGCCATACTAGGTGTTAACTATGATCAGCCTTACTGCCGCTGGGCTAGACCAACAGTAATTCAAAATGTAGATCTCAACAACGTCCATGGACATATATTCGTTCTCACTGACCACGGTTTCCACCCTTACGAATATCAGTCTGGAGCTGTACCCGATTTGTCTGGACTTGACAATGCGTTTTTCCCGGATCTCGCCGATTATCTGAACGAGAATAACCTGTCAATGCTTGTTGGACTTCAGGTCATCGACCCGAATCCTGCACACATGTTGGAGCTTGTTCTCCCTCAAGGAACTGTCATGTTGGATATTTCGGATCTAAAAGGTTGTGTCCCCACGAGGCAGACTGGCTGGAAGTTCGAAAGTGAGGATAGCGAGCCACGCGTATGTCAAGCAAATGAGACACACGGCCAGACTGCTATAGGTCATGAGATTTATAACAAAGGCGACCCTCACCCAAGGCTAGAAACTTTTCAAGACCTAAAGCATGCACTTGTAGAGGCTGAAATTCTCTGTGTGTAGTTTAGCACTGCATTTTCGCGGAAGAAATGCATCAGTTGAATTGGATATTGAAGGATATCATGAGAAACCCGATGTTTGAGTATATACAATATTAAGATTGGTGAGCTGAGAGAAGTAATTTAGTAGTGCACCTGTTGACCACGTTTGCTCAACATTTCACCTAAGCCTTCAGAAATCCAAGCTGTGAGGAATGAGCTCTTCTGTCCAATTCTGTGTGGTGCCTTCGGATTCGTTAACCATATGTCGGAAACATTTTGGTCAGAGGACAGAGCGTAACGAGCGTCTTCAATATTGAGCGCGTAGACATCTCCGTATTTTACTGGCTTCGTGTTTGTCATTTCCTTTGCCGACGCTTCTGTAATTAGTAAAGTTTGTATTGGTTATTCGTAAGAAGACACAAGGTACCTTGGCTTGGCTCTGCTTTGTCACTCGCAATCTGATTATTTGCTGGCGCTGCGCTAGTATCAACGGCGAGCCCATCAATCAGAAGAGATTGAACTTACTCTCAGTTACTTCGTGTGGTGACCTAATCCCACTTGAGGTATAGTGGCCATCTGTATTCCAGGCAACCGATTCCCTTGTCTGTGATGGCGACAATAATCCGCCCTCTGATGCAGCAGAAATACGTCTGCGTTTGCTTGACTGGTTGGTACTCTGTGCCCTTTTCTTGTCGTCCTCAGCAGCTGATATTTCATTAGTTGCTTGCCAACTTTTCTTAGCGGAGTAGAAGTCACCTTTCACAAACTCATGATATTTGTAGGATTCTCGCAATGGTTCTTCAGCCCCTAGCCCACTCAGAATGTGGTAAATGTCGGCTGGCCATACGTGGTCGTTGTCCGGCTCAATATGATCCAATAGATAATCAAAAGTTTCTTTTGACAGCAAATTAGCTGTCCATATTGTAGGCTTAAAAGCCACAGCCCATGAAATCAACCCATCGGGACTTAGGGTACAAATGCGCTCGCATCTTTCCCGTGTCAATTGCTTCCTCGTCTTAGTTGCGTCCGAATCAACGACCGAATCTCTTTGACCATTAAAGAAATAGACTATATTCCTCCCGAATATTACTCGATCTTCCAATTTGGCATTGGTCATAAGCTTTGTTATCTCCAGCTGTGCCTGGGAGATGAGTTTTCTGCCTTCCTCCAGGGACGGTTCGGTACGTCGCTTTTGGAGAGCTGCGATTTGTATTGGAAGATTGGCCCCACACTCCGTGATCTTGAGGCTCAAATCTGTGAGTGTTTGGTATTACTGTTTGGAGGGATGGAAGCTAGAGCTCTGAAGGCTCTAGACTAATGACTCGAGTTTCGTAACTGTAGTCGCAAGTTGCGAAATAAATTTGCCTGTCGTAATCATGTTGAGTGTGTCGAAATAATGGCGTTCACGGAGGGAGAAATGAATGTACTGGCTTGAAAGCTTGGGTCGGGTGGTTAAACAACTAGGTTCAGCACGGCCCTATTTTTAGGAACTAAGTGACTAGGATCATAATGGGCCATGCACCCAGTTTCTAAGCGAGGTAGAAATCCCAATCCAATAACATGGAGCTATTTTTCTCACAAATTTTTCAGCCAACAGAGATCCCCAAAACTTGTACTCCCATCCCGGGCGGCGTCTTAGAACATTTTGGTATTTGTTTTCTAATTATCGAGGTGTTACATGTTCAATTCGTTAGTTTACGATCATTGTTCCAGCGCTGTGCATCAGTCATGATCTACGAGCTGCTCTGGGAACTGGGAACTGAAGATGCAGCATGACTGATGGGGAGGAAGATGCTCAGGTTGCTGAACACTATGTTCGTGTACCCTGCGTGGTGAGGCCATGTCTGTTTTTATCATCTGGGTTCAATGTGGTAAGATATACAGCGGAGGGAATCATTTTCACAGTATCACCAGCTAACACCAGGTAAACAGGCATATATACTTCACGAATTGAATAAAAAGTAATCAAATCTCTCCACAGCCTCTTTCCTCCACCCCTTTCCTCCCCCCTTTCCTCCCCCCTTTCCTCCGCCCCTTTCCTCCACCAGTTTGCTGTCCCAAGGATTATGTACTGGTCTGTTCTAGAAATTAGTGAGTGAACCAAGATGGGATATAAATGGTAAGAACCTACCGATCCTGACCAGGCATGACTTGCACTTAAAGTCAGCTATATCACATTGATTGGTTGTTGAGAAGCTTACTGGAGGTAACTGCTCTGATGTATATGTTTTTTGGGAAGAGATATTCAACTTCGGTTACTCTGAGAGTTTTGATCGGTTGCTTTGAAAGTCGCTCCTTGCAGGATGCAAATGTGAACTTAGACGCTTAGCATAGGGGTGCCTACAATTTCAGTCCAATCACCCGTTTAGAAGCGTGCATGCTACTTGTGGAGGAAGCTAGGTGACTAGGGTACTAACCGGCCATGCACCCAACTTGAAGACGACGTTGAGAAAAAAGGACAGTATGGATGCGGAAACTCGGAAGTCTTCCACATCTGGGTCATGTTTCAAAAAATGGATCATCTTGAGATCCTATTCAATGTATAAGAAGTAGCTGGGAACGAGGCAAGCCTGCAGACGGGGGGGGGGGGGGGGGGGGGGGGGGGGGGGGGGGGGGGGGGGGGGGGGGGGGGGGGGGGGGGAGGGGGGGGGGGGCGGGGAGGGGCAGAAGGA
>MU251840.1:0-25253 GCA_019669835.1 Amylocarpus encephaloides
TGGTGGGACCACCCTGTAATTCGAGCTCCTTCGCCGAGCTAAACCCCTGTATTCAGGTGACAATTAACATTTAAAAAGACGTTGGGGTAGTACAGTACTGTACCCTGTTTTAAAGGAAAGATGTCAGTTTCTGCCGACTTCCGCCGTGGCAAGTGCGGCACGACCCTGCCCAGCAAGGCCCCACCTTAACCGCCATTCTAGGTTTAGCGGCGATTATCATTTCTTATCGCTTCGTGCTCCATCGTCTTTCCAGGTTTTGCTCAACCTTTTGACCTTTTCCCATGACGATTGCCGAGAAGCCGAGAACAACACAACTCCCCTCCGCAATGCCATTCGTCATCCTTGAGCCTTGTTAATCCACATTCCTCCTCCTCCTACTTCGTACTTGATGATGACCCTCGCCAATGTCGGCTCTCTCTTTATCAATCTCTTGATCTTTATTACTACCTTGGTTAATTTTAGTTACGCTCTCACTACGCTCGATCCAACCGTTATCATTGCCTTATATGGTATCTCCAAGCTCTTCGTAACCCCACCAGAGGAGGGTATTTTCAGGAAAAATCGGCAGGCGGATTTCTATCGGAGGGAAATTTGAACATGTATCCCGAGAACGGCTACGAGTCCCCTCAATCAAGAGACGAAGCAATCTTTTTCGGGCAGGGCGAACCTACAGACGCAGCTAGCGAAGGGAGACGACGAACAGCATTTGCTGGCAGCGATGACAATACACTCGTGGACAAGAACGAAAATAATACTTCGTCGGAGGCTGGGAATGATGAAACATCAATGCAGGATGGCGAGAGGGAGGAACCGGTAGATGAGGAGGGAGGGAAGAAGAAGATTGGGTTTCGCGATCGCATATCATGCTACACCTGGACCTGGTTCACATTAACAATGGCAACTGGTGGAATCGCAAATGTGCTCCATACAGGTAGGTTATCCCACCTTGCTGTATCATCATCTTACTAACTTCTCTTTTCCAAGTCCCCTATCAATCCAAATGGTTGCGCGTAATTGGAACAATAATATTCTTGTTTAATGTTTTACTTTTTCTGCTTAACTGTTTCTTCATTACCCTACGATTTAAATGGAACCCTGGATCTCTCAAAGCCTCTTTCACCAGTCCATCAGAATCACTGTTCATTCCAGCAGCTGTAAGAAATCTTGACCCGTGGAGAAAGTGCAAGGCTAATCGTTCTTTTTAGGTTGTCACGTAAGAATAATAGCTTCTCCATGATGCCCACATACTTATATATCCGTAGATTAGGAACGATGTTTACCAATATGGCTCAGTATGGTATACCTCATACGGGTCCGTGGTTCCAGACGGTCATGCAGGTCCTCTTCTGGTCCTATGCGTCAATTAGCTTTATTGCTAGTTCGGGCATGTATCTCATCATATGGTCCACGCAGTAAGCACATCGCATTCATTCCTTAGGATTTGAACATTGATAATTGGTAGGACCTTCCCAATTCACACGATGACACCGATTTGGATCTTTCCTGCCTATCCTGCTCTCATGCTTGCGCCTATGGCATCGAGCATTATATCCGCCCTGCCAGATGCCGCTGCTGCCCAACGTATAAATGCCACGGCTATAGCTTTCGGGGCCGTAACTATACAGGGCACTGGATATATGGTCAGCTTAATGATATATAGTGCTTTTATATACCGTCTGATGACCCAAAAATTACCTCGGGAGTCAACTCGGCCTGGCATGGTAAGTCTAGCTTATTTGGAGTATTTGAAGATGTGATGCTTACTTGAATAGTTCGTTTCTGTTGGTCCAAGTGGCTTCACTGTCGCGGGGTTGGTTGGCCTCGGTAGCAACCTTAACAAGATTCTACCCGATGGCTACCAGGGGAACGCAGATGCAACATCTATATTGGAGCTGCTGTCTTTGATGGTTGGCTTGTGGATCTGGGGGCTTTGTCTCTGGTTTTTCCTAGTTAGTATTGGTGCTCACTGGAGCGTAATGAAACCTTACGACGAGAAGCATCATATTCATTTCGATATGACCTGGTAAATACACCATCATCATCCCTTCTTAGCATGCCAGCTAACTTGGGTAGGTACTCATTCGTTTTCCCAAACACCGCATTGATCACAGCCACGTTTGCCATTGGAAAAGCTCTGGAGTCCAAGGCAATTAGGATCTTCGGGACTGTTCTTTCAGTCTTGATTGTGGGCTTGTGGTTGTTCATATTCTTCATGATGATCAGATCCTTGGTCTTTAACAGGATCCTTTGGCCTGGCGAGATTGATGGATCTGAGATATCATGGAGAAAATGGATGGGAAAAATCGAGAATATAACCAAGGCCCATAAATCGAAGGAAGACCGGAATGGGAGCCGTGCTGGAGGCATGATCCCAATAGGTGGTAGATAGATTTAGATTTCGATGTCCGTTGGCTTTTATTTGTGACTTTAGACCACATATACATACTGTACTGTACATACATAGCATCTGCGAGGCGGAAAAGGGTGGCGTTTTCTAATAAAGAATCTAGTTTCGGGCAATTTTATTTTACTAGGGGTGAGGGGGCGTGTCTCCCTGACTGTGTCATCGATCTGCACATAGAATTCACCTTGATATTCAAGAAACGATGGAGCTGATCGAATTCTCCTTGCTCGGTCTAGAGACTCGGGATTTTAAATATGTTTGGGTTCTGGGAATAATACTCACGAAAATTCGTGCTTTACTATAGCAAACACTTGATCGCTTAATTTAAGGCTAGCACTTGAACACGAGACTAGCTCATCTCCTGATTGCAAGGGCCCTGGTCAACACGTCCCCTTCTAATCTCCCAACACCTTCGTCGAATCGTCTGACGCTCTCCTTCAAGAGTCAAGACTTTGAACTTGCTCCTTTCTGTGTGGGCCATATCCTTGGAGTTAATCAGAAAGATCAAGATGCCTCTCGCCAAGAGGAAACGGTCGTCGAGCATGGATCTCGCCACCGAGGGACCAGTACGCAAAGCCGCGAAGATACCGGCAACAACTGAACAGGCAGATGTGCCCACATCCGACATTCAACCTTCAGAACTTCTCTCAGATGCCTTGCGGCAAGCCATCCGCTCAATTGACAACAATCGCCTACGACGGGACCTCGAGCGCCCGTGTCAAGATGCAGATCCAAGCGGGCACGTGAAACGGATTCTAGGCATTAGTAGCTTACGAAGGGGAAGGAGGTGGTTCGCTACCATGAGGATACGGAGAGTGAGGATCGAGAGCAGAGTGATGGGAGCGAGGAGGAGGACGACAGCGATGCTAAGAGTGGTGGCGAAGTCCAAGGTGGTGAGAATGTGGAAAGAGGCGAGGATAGGGCCATGTTAAAGGATATCGGGGTCGCAGCCGAGGAGTTGACGCCTATCTACATAAAATGCGAGAATTGCGAAGAGGAGTTTGATGTTCGGTCAAATGAGCGTGGTGATTGCGTTTGGCATCCTGGTACGCTTCCTATCAGCATTTCTCTATACTCCTCTCCAATTCATTCATATCAGCTGACATGCATGTACCTTTTCCACATCTAGGAGACAAAGAACTCGCCGACGACTCGTCCTTCTGGGATGACCACGACTGGCAGTGCCATGGGGATCCGAATGATTTCGTCGATGATGCGGCGTACGATGAGGGTTTTATCTATTCGTGCTGTGAGAAATCTGGTGGTGCGGAGGGTTGTAAGGTGACGAGACATAAGGCAGAGGTTAATATTGCTGTCAGGTCTTGAAAGGCGCTGGTGGGCTTACAGTATGATCTAAGCGAAGTAATGATGACCATGAGTGGAGAATTGACAAGGCTTGCCGGCAACATACAAGTAAAGCCTTCGAGTCTCTATTCATATCTAATCTCAAGCTGATCGTAGATTCTCGAGAAGTAGGGAGTCTTGATCGGATTCTTGGGCTGGGCGTGATAAGGGTTTTGGGGTGGGAATCAAAGGTTTGACGGATGATCTAGCTAGTCTACGAGGAATGTTGCAGTCGTGATACCAAATCCCGTGGGGTTTAGAATCTGAACGGGATGTCATCATGAGCCGAAAGGCTTTAGGAACTTCTTTGAGAACGAAAAGAGGCCGAAATCGTCGAAGCATAGAGAAAGACCTTTCGGACTGTGGGGATTGTTTCATATAACTTAGTACAAAATATAGGCTCCCTGAAGTCTTCCACATAATACCTCGAGGACTGAAATGTGTCCCGTAGAAGTGCTAGTGTCGATTGGATAAGAGCAGCTGACTACCTGATTACGTGACCCCCTGAGAGTCACTCTGTTCTCGCTATTTTCTGCTTCTTACAGTCTCCATTGACTCGAATACAATCTTAGAAGGAGCAGGGAACGACAGCCAGCATGCATCCAAAGAGAGATAGAAGCCGGAGTATCATCGACCTGACCTCTGATGGGCCAGAATTGGCTCTAAGAGCTGCCTATGCCTCGGAGAGTGATCCGAAGAGAACCAAACCCAATGTGCCGAATAAGAGATCTCATATGTCGGACCTCCTCAAAGACGCTTTGAAAACAATGACTCATGAGGAGCTACGCACGGCAATGTTGGATCTTTGCGTCTTTCACGACCCGAACGGCACGGTCAAGGCTGCGTTGGAAAAGGAGGTGTTGGTGAAGGGTAACAATATTGTCCGCTATCATGAGGACACGGAAATTGAAGATAGAGGGGATTTGGAGGAAAGCGAGTTTGAAGTGGATGACGACTCGGACCGTGAGAAGGAGAGGCGGAGATCGATATGCGTTGATGACGAGGAAATGGTGGCGGCGATAACGGAGTGTGACAACTGCCACGAACGGTTTGATCTTAGGGAGAATAAACGATAGCGTTGTAATCGTCACCTGAGTATGTTCAATGTTGAACTTCCGATTATAGAGGCCTCAGCTGACGTGACCCGTGTAACACAGAAAAGAAGGGCAAGAATGGACTCTATAAATGTTGTGTGTGGCGTACCCGAGAAGAAAAAAGATCGAGGTTGCAAAACGACCAAACATAAATGTGTCTACAACACCATCATTGACCCCAGGTTGGAGAGGAAATCTTGGGCTCGCTGTGCGGATTGCGGCAAGAATTTCGATGAGAATGACGAAGTTGAGGGAGGATGTATAGGAGAGCATACAGGTAAGCATGGATGAATACCTGCGAAGATCATGTTAGCTGTGTTGTTGAAGGCTAATCGGTATCTTGAAAAAGGAGAACTTGAGCCAGACGGGGAGTCCGACTTCTGGGACGATCACGATGAACGCTGCCATAGACGCATAGAGACCTTAGTCGACGATCCAGACTTTGTCGATAAGATGATGTAGTCATGTTGCAAAGAGCCGAATGATACACCCGATTGCACGGAGACTGACCATGAGGCATCTTGAGACCGCTAGAATAGACAATCTTTTCCAGCTAAATGACCGCGATTGTTTCTTTGACGGCGCAATTAGGCTTTCTCGGTAATTCTACAAGACTCAGATGTCTCGTACCCAAACCGAGAGGGAAAGTTTGCTAGAGTTGTTGTCTGAATAGAATGGCCGGGTCGAAGCATAGATGCCACATAGACGCTTGAAAGATCTGATCGGAAAATCTTTAACTCATTCGTCCACCTCGCGTAGTGAACACATCAGCCTCTGAGCTCAGAGCTCTTGCCTCGCGTGTCTCCAAGCACCAAATCGTAGTACACCAAACAGCAACCATCAAGTCAGTCAACCGATCGTCGATTCCATCCTGGAGATTCAACACCGGCCTTGATAATACTGCTTCGGTCCCTTGTTTCCTTTCACCCCTTCTTTTTGAACCCGTGTCTTCCTCTTGGGCAACAGCATTGCCACTCGCATCCTCCCATGTCCCATTCTTGCCTTTTAAGACGAGGCCACTCTTGTACTTGCATTCCCAGTACTTCCCTCGCAGTCCCGTTTTGAAGAAGAGACTTCCTGTTCCCGCATGAGTGCTTTGCCGTTGTCCTTGGATCTGAAACAGAACGTCACTCATCGGTTGGCGCGAGATCTCATAGAGATCTTTATCAACAATCTTGCCGGGCGCCCCGGGAGTTCGCTGCGGAGATGGAACAGAACGGCGAAGCATGATTGAGTTTCCCATCGTGTTCAAGGTGAAGTTTAATGAATACAAGGCCGTGGCAGGTATACTGTCGGGGAAGATGAGGTCTCTATCAAGTGTCAGTCGGTAAGGACCTGGGTCGGCAGCCAGTGATGTTGATGGCAGGCTTGCGGGCAAGGGTATATCTATAGAGGGCTCTGCTTCATCGAGAAGGCTAGGTAGACCGGAACTGTAATTTGGAATAGGTGACTCGTGGGTGATATGATCTTCGTAAGTTGGAAGTACATCCGGTACTTGTGCTTGAGACTCTGCTACTCTTTCTTCCGCTTTCGATGCCATAACATCACCTTGATCGAACGCAAGGCCCGAATCTGAAAGCAAATCCGGAATAGGAGAGCAATACACAGGCTTCCCAAGGAATGGTCTAAGTGTCAGCGGGGGTCGAATATTTCGCCGTGATGCATGAGTGTGTTTCTGGCGATTAGAAGTACCTCCGAACAAAGTGTGCACGGTCCACTTTGTCACGTTCCTTAACACGTGACTGACCCCCCTTCTCATGAATATGTTGTTTCCTAAGACTCTCTTGAATTCTCAGAAGTAGAGTAGTGGCTTGGAATTCAAGATACCGTTTGAACTTGCAGATAAATCCATCTTACCTTAACCTCGTGTAGAGAGGTTGGGCAATTACACGTGATCCACTTCCTCGCTCATGTTCTACTAACCTTCGTCGATCTATTAAAGTAACTGTCATGGCTAGGAAGATTTCAATAGATCCATCGATATATTTGCAAAGCGAAATTTGATCCATAGATATTTCATCCTGCTGTTTCATTGTTTCGTAACCACAGGCATTTATTCTGCTGACAATTTCAACTGGCCCTCAGTCCACTCCCAGAGTCTTTCTCCAAGTCCTGCGTCCCTCGTCAGCGCAACCCCTTTCCCCTCAACACCAACCGGCTCATAGTATTCACCACTCTTCATCTCCTCCCTGTTTCCCACACAACCCCAAATTTGATTCCATGCTCCCTCTTCCGGACTTTTCATACCCGCCCCACACACCTTCCAGCAGAATTTGGCCACAGAATTGAAAAACATCGTCCATAAATAATCGCCCCATGAGCCTTGACACCCGCCATAGCTTATACCTGTCTCAACCAGACCAGGATGGATGGCTAAGCATAGCAACTTAGGGTATCTCTTCGCTAGCTCCTTCACATATAGTATATTTGCCAGTTTGCTCTGTGCATATCGTTGTTCCACACTCAGCTCTTTCTGCTCTGTTTTGAGATTTTCAAAAATTATTCCCTCCTTGGGAGCGAAGAAGTTTACCGTCGCACTCGTCAAAACAACAATTCTAACATCACCTTCTCCTCCCCTGGCGCTTTCCTCTAACATCGGCGTCAAAAGTTTTACAAGCAATGCGTGTCCTAAGTGGTTGGTTGCCATATGCTTCTCATACCCGTCCGCAGTTACACCATCATTACTGAAATCCATGATGCCAGCGTTGCACATCAGGATATCAATCCTTTTTACTCGTTGCAAGATCTCTGTGGCTGCTTTGCGGACCGAAGCCATGGCCGAAAGATCGCATTGAACAAAACCCAATTTTTGTGTATTGGGATTTGAGATGGCTTTAGAGAGCGAGGCAATGGCAAGCTGAGATTTTTCCGCGTTTCGACAGAAAATGTATACTGAGGCATCGTGTGAAAGGAGCGATAGCGCCGCGATGTAACCAAGACCTGTATTTCCTGTTGCGTGTGTGAGTGGAGAGAGTATACCATAGAGCAGATGAGAGAAGTACCTCCTGTGATCAGCACGATCTTTCCCGTGACATTTGGGATACTAGAATCTTCGAATTGGACCATAATTTAATCCCTGGATTCTGAGATAAACGTGGGGGGTTCTTTAGTCGAAGAATCAATCCTTAATACTGATGCCCCTTCCTTGGTTGCACCGATCCTTATCATTGAGATGATCCTTCGCAGATGGCTCGAAATGTTACTCATGGTTACACAGCCAAGGCGGGATGAAAAATGAAAAATGATAACTGACGGGAACCGAGAAGGATGTTCAGCTCAAGCCACAATGGGAGCCTAGAAGCGAGATGGCTTTTCAATCATTTTCGGATGTCTAGTCTCTAGAGCCTGATCTTCAAAACACAGCTCTCAAAACTCGTAAACATTGTCGCCTTCAAATGTTAACATCCTAGAGTGGTGATCCTCTTGGTTTCAAGCCAGAATTAAGTACAGGCATCCCTATAGCTAGAAAACGACGTCCTCCCTAGCCCACCCTGCCTTAGAGAGACGAGAGACTTGTACGAAAAGAGATATTTGCCATCGAGTGCAAAAGGAGATTTGCCTTGGTAAGTCTTACTATGTCGCAACACCAAACATATGCGGTTAGGCCAACGGGGCAGTTCAAACCAGGAATAACACCAGAACACTACCCAGCCCCAATGTGGCTCCATGTGGTATATTCCTACTCAGACCACCAGACAAATGCCCAGTACTAGGAACTGGGAGGGTTGGAGTTTGAGTCGACAGGTACCCTCCTACTGGAACACCAGTGGAGCCTTCGGTGCTATCCTGTTCAGATGTGCTTGAATCTGAACGAACCTCGATATGATACACGGTCAAGACTGTAGTGGTACCGATTTGGAGGATCCCTTCATTTCCAAGGACATCTTGAGCTACCTATAAGGCCTATCAGAATGGTATAACAACGAGAATCGGACGAGCGCCAGCTTACTGAAACAGATGCCCAGCAACACAAAATGCTTGCCAAGCCCCAGGTTTGTAAAATTGGCATTGCTGGAAGAATTTTGAGGGCGAATTGTCGATCGTCTTTGAGAATCAGCTTTGTTGGTGTGCATACAGGGTTTCTTGAGTTGCTCAAAGACACGAGGATAGGCCACGTATTTATTGAAAGGTCAAGGTGCAAGTTCCAATAAATGGCCAATGCCATTTCTTCAAAGGGAGGTGGCGCTTATCAAGTATGGCAGGGTCGTGGCCAGCCTTACGACAATGTATGATGATTGGTGACGGCCAACGGCTCTGAGACATAGCAATCTTGCGGCGAGCTCAAATCCTATGCATGCTCCTTGCATGATTGCCAATCATGTTTGTCTGTTGCTGGTTCCAGCTATTAACACGATTGTTTAATTGTGGATTGGTGATGCAACAAGTTAGTTATCTACATGTCTGACAATCCTTTCTTCGACACTAACGATTATCATCGTCCGAGCTTTCGGGCTTGTTTTTTGATGGCGGTGAATGTATACAGTATAATCAATCGAAAGCACATGTGACGATCTAGATATTTGCCCTCCTTGGTTGATTTTAGCGAATAGACAAAGTCGGTCAGACGAGTAGAAACAAGACAGGTACTTGCTCTACGTACTGTACATATTTGCTTTTGTTTTAATCCTCATAACTTTCACAAAGCTTGTTAAATGAGTCTGACAAACGGCTGACTGAGGATCAAATCTCCACAAAGATCATCTAGAATGAGATATACGTTTCGTAAGGCTAGCTTACGTTCTTGGCTCTAGATTGCCATAGGTGTAAAACTACAGGTAAAGCAAGTATCCGCGCACTCACTGCAACGCATGTTTACTCAGGTGTCTAGTCAGGAATTGACAAACGACAAAACCGATTTCACCTATGCGGTTTCACACTTGTCATGGAGATGTCCCAACTAAGAGGAGTGGCATGCGGACATTCACCGGACCATTGGAGGGTCATATGTCCCATGTTTGAGTTGCCTTGATATCGAAGTTCTAGATACCTATACAAGCCTCAACTATATTGCGTCACCTACCATCAACACTAAACCCTGATGGTCATCAAGGAAATTTCCAAGGCAAGAATTTATATGATATGCAGCTTCAAGACAATCGAGCTTACAAACCGTGCTTCTGCTTGTGGTCAAAGGCACTGATGATGGGTAAGATTCTAGTGTTTGTCTTTCAAATGCTGCCAAACAACAAAGATCATCCTGTATAAATAGCCCTCATGCTTCTCAACGGAGTTCTGATTCCGTATAGCACTATTCGGCAATAGTTTATCCCTTTTTAAAGAATAAATATAAAGCAGCTTATGTGCTAGAGTGTAGTGATATTCTTGGCCAGAAACGAATCGTCAAGTGAAGATTTTGTGCATCACTTAACTGTTCACAGTGGTCAGGTTCACCGCTTTGATAGGCATCAAAGCAAGCTTCTCATATAATTATTTTACAGTTTACGACCGTACCAGATGATAGGACAACAGTGCTGTGGCTTCAACAGTTCTCGAAAAAGTAACGAGTGGTCAAAGATGCCACCTGCCTTCACAAAATAACCGTCTCTGTAAGAACACAGGAAACACTGATCCATTCAATCCATTCACATATATTCAATCTACGGCTTTTATCGACTGAATTAAGTTTCTCGGGCCATACTTCCAAAATGTCCATCTTGAAAGACGTGTATCATTAGCTCCTTTCCTGATCCGGGAGTGCCTTACAGTTGATTATTCACGGCCATATCGATCTTTCGCTTACCACCGCTTAATATTGCTTATCGGGCCTAGCGTCTTTTTCTTAGCGAGACCGCTTTATTGTTTATAATCGCCAGCGGACGCGACATGTTACAGTCGCGATCTTCGACTTCAACTTCAACTTCAACTCGCCTCTGTATGAGCAATTTCCCAATCTTGAGTTGCTAATTGGTCTCGATTTTCCAATCTCAAACCCCTGCACATAACCATCCATCACTTCACCATGATCCCCGGTAATCTCACTGGAAGCTACCAGCGATACAAGGAAGACACCAACATCGTCGCAACATGGATACACGATGCCGCGCACAAATGCGGGTACCAACTTCCCCAGAAGGAACATCAAAGTCCATCAGTTTCAAATGTCCCCGAGAATCCTAACAATAAACTATCACAGAAGGAGAGACTGCTAGAACAAGCAGAAAAGCGAAACAAGAAGAAAGATAACAAAAAGCATGCAAAGAAAACTGAGCCATTGAAGGATAAGGGATCAAAGGAGCCAGTAGCAGCCATTTTCAAGAAAAAGGTGTCGTCACGCGAGCTCCTGCGACAAGCAACAGTGATTGCTGAGAGCGGTAAAATCACTGTCCCTTCAAATATCGCACACAAGCTACGACGCGCGATCAGAGTACGTAAAAGATTCGCTGCTAAGTTCGCCTCTGAGGGTCCTGAAGAGGAGGAACCCTCTACGAGGAGACATCTTCACTTCATCGGCATACTTGAAGATATTGCCGAAGTGTTAGGATTGAACGCGATTCTGCAACAACATGACGCCTCGCAACAGGAAGCCTCATCCATGACAGATCTCCCAGAAAATACTTCAGGAGAGACATGCGAAACAACCAGACTCTTCGAGGAATTAGAGATTGAGGATCAGGTTAGGATGAAAGAGTCTTCGCTTGAGACCGAGCCTGCAGTGAGCTACAACATGAAGTCCAAACCCAAGGGTAAGACTGTCTACGAGCTCGAGCAAGAGAGTGCAGCGGAAGAAATTCTCCGTGTTTTCTGCTTTTTCGAGGATCTTCATCGTCTTCGAAAATTTCTGGAGGAAACTTGGGAACAGGCCAGGGACAATCAGATAGATATTACCACCGCGGCAATGATCACAAATCTGGCTTTGGACATCGTGCGACGGGAGGAGATAATATTAACCAAGAACAAGGATGATGATCATTTGTCGCATTATGAACTCACGCTCGATTTTTGGGTTTACTTCACTTTCCCAAAGGCGAAGGCTGGTGAGAAGGGCCGACCGCTCGTCTCGATGGTAACATACATGCTCATTGAAGACTTCCTCTTCATGCCCGTGTACCAATGTCTAGTCAAATTCCGTCAAGTAATTGACGAGCCCCCCAATTTTGTTGTAAGCATGGTCTTGGTTGTATTTTTGTATTTGGCATCCACTAACTCGAAACAGGATACTACAATGGAACCGCCGAGAGCTTCTGATAATGAAAATACGTATGAAAATGCTGCGGCCTTCATGGCAGGCCAGAAATTAAGGTTCCATAATTTCAACGACTTTTTGTCTCAGTACATGCTGGAGATGTGGATGATGAAGATGCATTTTATGGTGGAAGACCAACAAAAGCCTCAGAATACGAACAGAAGACCAGTCCTAGACGAGTTGAGCCAAGGGTTCAGCAGACTCTTAACCCAATCGGAGGCTAGCACTTGGCTTGTCTTTGGTTTTCAAGTACTCTCTGACATTCAGAAAGTTTTCGGTGACCAGATTCAACGTGGCTGGAAAGAGCTCCAAAAGGTCACGAAGAACGTTGTGAGGACGCAGCTTACGCCTAGCGAGAATAACGCAATTGCGTCCTCGGGGACTCAACAGGCTGCTGAAGCCGGGCTAGATGTTGTGCTAGATCTTTGCAAGATAACCTCAGATGTGCAAACTCTTGGGTACCAAACCATTAAAGAAATTTGCAGAAAAAAGGCACTTGAACGGTTCGCTGGTCCAAAACCGACGATGCACAACGGTCCGGATTTCTTGGTCAAACGTATGAATGTTACACCAGCGTTCATATACGCCAAGAACCCGATACTGTGTGGCCATTTAGCCTTCAACCTATCCGTCAAGATGGAACAATTGGGAATGATTCTTGAGTCGGAATACAAGACAATCTTCAATGTGGCACACCTGTACAACGCTTCGCGGCAAACATCAAACTGTTCCGTGAATTGGCCACAACTGGACTTCGTTATCGAAAGTCAGAAAAAGCTGCTGTTCGCTGGGGAACTACCAAACAAAGGGTTTACAAATCGCTTCCTTCTTCAGATGGGGTTGAAACCAGCCGTGATCACCAAGAAATCGAGAGACATTGGAAGCGCAATCACACGACGCGGATTTGAAGACGGGCCAAAGATGAAAGCCTCAAACCTATCCGAAATTCTGCAGCAGTATTACGGCAAGAAGGAGCCCATGCCGAAGCTTCAATACAATCTGAGGAGTCTGATTCATGGGCCCGATTCTGCTATTTTGGGAGATAACTCTGCGTTGACCAGCTGTGGGTTTCGGAATGGGCTATGCAATTGCACTCGCCTTCAGTACCTGAAGGAGATGCGCGACTTTCTGCAGATCAAGTCAGGGATGATCAAGATAGACTACTTATCACTCTCTCGAGCCTGTACAAGATTCATTCGGACACTGCCCACAGAAATACATCAACGAACAGGCACCAAGTACGCGGTCCATTCCAGAGAACCCGAGTGGCGGTCTTATTCTGCGCTCGTCTATGGAGTTCTCGACGACGCTGAGCAGTTTGGCCAGTTAAAGGGCCAGAAGGCGAAGGTCGACGAGGACTGGGAACATCTTACGGATGGTGGACCAGAGCTGCACGTCAGCGGGAAGGCTTTGGATCGCTTCTTGAGAAAAGAAGGTCTTGCCACGAATCTTTGAACTTGCAAAGAAGATGTGACGGGGAAAGATAAGATGGAGAAGATGCGACGAATGGATTCGAGATGAACGCGGGCTGATGAATGGAATATTATGGCAAATGGAGAGAAGCAATTACTGAAAGATATGCTGGCGGTGTTCGGGTTAAATATTAGCAGATATACCAAAGTAGTACACACTCTCAGGAAACTAGTACTAGGAATGCTACATGTATATGAACCAGTCTATGGAACCAGAATGATTAGTGAATGAAGTCCACGCGATGTTCCTTCACCTAAGGCTCCATGTAGTCTTAAGTGAGTCTCGTGCTTGATTTTGACTCTGAATTAATATAAATATCACTCCAAGTAAAAAGAATTTCAACCTCCTCGTCGTAACTTCGCTTGAACCACCTAACTAATTGAGCTTTCAGCAACCATTCCTCAAGTCCAAAACGTTATACTCTGAGATATTTGCATCAAGGCAAGGCAAATGCCTTGCATTTTGCGAGCGCGATGCCCCGGCAGTCTCCCACTCTAATAAGCCGCCCGACTACACATCGGCGCCTACTCTCGCTTAATAAATCTAGTCGTCTCCGCTCCGTCGTGTCCACATCAACTTCTCCAGTGACAATCCACAGAATCCACCAAGGTCCCATCACAGCAAATCATAAATCGTCCGAAGCCTCGCATCCCCAGGTCGCAATTCGGCCGCCAGGATGTGCCGCAGCTCTGATGTCGCGTCTTGATCAGGTCTCGCAGTTTTCCCTATACTAAGGCGAGATCACCCCACCAGAGCTTCGTGGATCGCTTGCTTCGCTACAAGTTTCTATCACTATCGGCACTTGTATCTATTTCTGGCTCGGCTATGGCATACACTTCCTGGGGGTTGTTAACTGTGATCCCGTTGGCGTCGCCAACTCATTCGATTCCGATGGATCTTTCCTTCCATACGCTGCCCACGGCCATTCATGAACCGGCGAATCACCGATCTCATGGCGCGTGTCTCTTACTCTTCAGCTCACCCCAGCCTGGGTCCTCTTCGTTGGAATGTTTTTCTTGCCCTTCTCTCCACGTTGGCTCATGATAAAGCACACGGACGATGAATGTACCGACGCCCTCTCCAAACTCCGCAGTCTCGATTCCAAAACCCCCTCTGCTCCGTGCTGAATACTTTGAGATCAAGACTGCCGTAATGTTTGAGGAGGAGACTGAAGGGGAGTTCAGCAAGAACAACTCTTCGGAGGAGCTGGACGGTTTCTTCGGCGGTGACAATTAGAGTATTGCCATCGCCGACAAGAAACGTATGGAGAGAATACACGCGAGCCTGGGGATATTCGATCTTGAGACTGTAGATGATTTAAGGAATGAAAAGTTAGGGACGGAAGAGAGGGAGGAGAATGTTGGTACAACGAAGGCGGAGTAACCGATAGTAGTCCAACCCCTCACTAATAAAGCTCGTCTTTGTCAATGTTAATGTTAATGTTAAACATGCGATATTGATATCAAACGCTCGTTCATAACTCCTGTCTTTCCATCAATCAATTTAACACCCCTGGTCACGATTCAACATCAGATTTACCACCCACAAGAATTCTCTTTGCGCTCCCACAGGCAGGAATTAATTTATGGAGAACTAGCTCCAATGAACGAACTGTCAACCCAATTTTTGTAATCGGGGAGGATCGAAGAGATAGATGTTGCGCTGCTCAGCGATTTCGCCCAGGAAACTCGAGCACCATCATCATTGGAATTCGCGTACTCCCCGAATAGGATGTTCTTGGTAGCTTGTGAGGATGTGTACACTAGAAGAGAGCATTAGCTGCAGCAATGAAGATTGGAAGCAAGACAAGTGTCAGGGCCTCGGAATCAAAGAGCATCGCAACGGGGAAAAGCAGGATTTGCAAAGAAAGGAGTGCAAGCCTACGTCTCCATCCAGCCCCAGCAACAACGTCTCCAAGATCGCTATACTGGAAAACGGTCCTCGCGTAGTCCCCCCACGGCCGTCCTAGAAACACACTCCCCTTGGTATACGCGTCGGCTCCCTTCCCAACCACTACCTTCCTACTCGCACTTCAGTACACGCTCGCGCGGGGATTCCTACAGGACTTACGCTTTATCGAAAACAAAATACCCCGTTCCGCCCTTCTGTCTGCCCTGCGCGCTCAACGTCCCCCCTTCCTTCGTCGCCCCCAGCCTCACCCCCTGAAACCACGCATTCGCCGTCCTCCCATACGCCACGTCGGTGCCTCCCTGGATGTACGAGCGAGCGACGAAGACGGAGCCGAGATGCGCGTAGAAGACGCCTTGGGTGCCGTGGATCCCGCAGACGTAGAAGGCGTTGTTGGTCCCGGTGGAGGAGATGGCTACGGATGCTTTTTCGGCGCCGGCGGCTGAGTTGGTGATGTTGAGGTTGTAGGCGCGGAAGTTGGAGCCGGTTACGAGGAGAGTGGCTTGTAAATGGGAGTGTGAGATTGGGATCTGCCTTCTGGGGTTCTTCGACGGGTGGCAAGAGAACGGAGATGCCTGGGGGTTATTGACGTACCTGAATCATCATCACTAATGGTGTCAGATGCGTATTTCGCGGCCTCGATGGAAACCTCGTTTTCAGAAGGTTTGGTGCTACTGGTCGAACCACGAAGCGTAATCGAGTCCTTGCTCACGAGTAGCCTCTCTTTGAAGACCCCGGGGAAGAGGACAATTGTGTCTCCTGGGTTGGCGGCTTTGAGGGCATCATTAATCTAGCATTTCATTAGTTGTGATGCGGTTGATTGGTTGAAGTCAGAAGTTACAGTGGTAAATGCAGCTGCCTCTATTCTTCCTGTTTCCCTACCAGCTTTCACTTCCAATACAACAGCTCTCGCGACAGCGAGAGTGCAGAAGCATGTAAATAATCCGAGGAGTTTCATGGCTGAATTGTTGGAAAGCTCTTCTGCTACAATGGTTCATGGATGCGGAAGAATGCTGTTTAGATGGCTTTGTATTAGCTCCAAGAAGTTTCTGGTAACTCGTCTCTGCACATTGAAGCATGGATTGGATTATGGAACTGCAGTAACAATGATCATGCGAGACTCTGATGCAATGCCTCATGCACATTTAATGGCAGGTTGTGATTCCTCGAATGATCGGAAGAGTCGGCTAAGTGCTTAAATGGTCCAAACAAGACCTCCATGCAGCCATCAATCTAAAATTCTGCTCATGGACACCAAAGAATGCAACATCAACAATCCAAATCTCAATTCCATGGGACGATCGAGCGGGAGGTGCCTTGTTTTCTCCACGTGGAGTCTCCTTTGAGAAGGAGAAGTAGATTTGCATGCCCCTGCAAGCTGTTAAAGAGTCGCGTGGCAATAGACGAGCAGGCTAAAGATATTTCAAGGTTCGCGCATTTTGCCTCGCTTTTATCTATTTGGTAGGGACGCTTGAAGGCGGTAGATATTTGAAATTCTGCAGCGCAATCAAATTTAGGTAGCAGGATTACTAGGAGCAACACGAGTGTGCAGACGTGAAGCATCAGTGAACCTCAACTCAGTCAGCTGACTGGCCTCAGGTCGTGCTGGTCGCAAGCTTGAAATCAACGTAGCAATTCATTGAAGTGAAGAGATATTGTCGTGGGAAGCAACATCGAGGTTTTAAACTGTAGCTTCGAATGGATCCTATTGGGATTGACTGGTGGACGAAACCCTATGTACTATCCGTAGTAGCTCACAACTAAAGCCCCTTCGTCTAACTTACACTCGTGACCGTCACGATGGAAGTTTGGGTCAAAGTCTTTGTAATCTGCCAACGAGTTAGCAAGTTGCTCATGAACTAAGGATTGATTGCATTATAGTTCACTCACAAACTCAGTTGTCAGAGCTGTCTTCGAGGTGGTGATCGTTATCGAAACTGTCGGCAGGGGTTTGGTTACAAGACATGAGCAGACAGTGCTCAATGAGGCACTTGCAATAGTCGAGAAATATGACGGGGTTGATACGGCGAGAGCTGCTTGTGCCCTTCTCAAGACTCGTTCTTCATCTCTTTTTCTCCGCCTCGTACATTCAGGCTTGGAACTATATTAGCTTCCATCAAAATCATCATCTGGGTACTTACAGGCGAAAAGTCTGGGCAGTTCCGATCATAAAAGATGAGTGGGGAGTTGTTGCTAGGAATAGTGTTATCACCACCGGATGGCGCTCGATACAAATTGCACGCAGCATTGAACTCTGGTTTAACAACTTGAACTTGAAAGCTTTGACAATCTTTGATTTCCAGGCAGCGTTGGTGGCAGCTCTCATTATCGCGTGCGGTTCCAGCATAGATGTTGTACTCTTCCTTTCCAAAGGCTTTTAGACCACAAGTTAGGCCGCTAGTTGGAGTTGGGCAAAGTACAGTCTGCGATTCCCCAGGGTTGTCTGGCTTGGTGGTTGTTGGCGGAATGGGTGGCTTGGTGGTTATGGGTGGTTTTGCACTAAATCATATTGATATCTCGTTAGAAGAATCTGTAACCCAAGCAGAAGCACCTACGTAAACACAGTTGTAGTCTTAGTTGTCAAGACTGTTCTTGACGTAGTGACGGTAATTGAGCTTGCGACCGTTTTGGTTATGGTTACAATTTTCGACGGCTGTATATATTCCGAGCAAAATTTAAAAGCCTCCGCTCCCCCGTTCGGGTCAGGTGGAGGAGTGTATCCTCTGTTGTCGAATGACTCGTCAGAAAGCCGAGAATTCCATTTCTTAACGGCTTAAACTCACGGAGGTTTCACTGTGATCGTGGCTGCTACTCCTCGGATGCCCGGTGGCCTCACGGTCAAGGTAGCCCCGGTGCCGCCGCCCTTAGTCGTGCCTTTAGTTAGACAACCTAAAGTTCTCAAAAGTCAGCAGCTTTACTTAAACTCGCAATACCAGTTGTTGTCGTACTCTGCACTTCTGGTGGAGGCAACGCTCTGATGTTATTTGCAAGTTGCCTTTCTAGCACGGCGGGCATAAGCTCATCTTGTATGATATGCTTTCCATACTTTTCCCCGTATGTTAGTCCATTAGCAAGCGCTACCACTAAGAGAATCCCGATCAGTCTCATTGTCTAAGGTGACAGTCAGGGATGACAGGTTTCGCGACAAAATTAAACAAGCCTAACCAAATTTTAGAGAAAAGTAGCCGGGAGTTTGAGAAGAGTAGCTCTGTAGACCATAGATACGAAGGTAGATTCTTCTCTGTATGAATTTTCGCTGAGTCCCATATGCCAGACGGCATGTCTATCGGCATTTAATAAGGAATACCAAGATCAGACCCAGGTTCACACCCTTCGACATAAATTAGGGTTACACCCGGAAGGCACCTCTCGGGAGAGTTGCGAGGTTTCTTCCTGCGCTGGAAAAGAAGCGATGTGACATGTAGTGAAAATGCCTAATAGCAAAATCGAACAGGACCTGCATGAGAAAAGCTCGTATCGAGTAAAGAGCCTAGAACAACTAGAAAACAAGCAAGACCCCATCCGCCTATAACTTCCAGGGACTTTTACGCGTGTCTCACAATGTTTTGTAACTAGTATTATGAAAATAGTTTTTCGAAGCCAGTAATTAGATGCGGTTAATTTGCTCGGGTTTTTGCTTCGCTTCTTTCGGCGATCTGTTTTCATGCTGTCGAGGCTCCAACTTGCAAGTAGTTGTGACCAGAATTCGCGCTTAATCATCACGAGGCAAGTAAAATAGACACTCGAAGCCTCACATAAAGCGCTAACAAACATGCAGAACAATTGGCTTTGGAGAATTTTATTGTTCAAATGATGTACAAGAGTAGATCAAGCGCCCTGGTCGAACCCTTCGCAAACCGAGCAGTATAAAGAGATACCATCTTGACTGGCCAAGGGGTGAGATTTGTGAGCTGTCCCCCGATTTGGGGATGGTCACATTCATTGCATCACCCAACACCAGAGCCAGCCATATTCGTGGCTTGTCCACAGGCTTTCTTACTCCAGAAGACTAGAGGTTTGTCCTCCTTCCCCTTTCTTAGAGAGGAGGGACAGATCTCGGCATCCCTCTGGTATGCAGTATTGTGAGATCGGCCAGCTTCCTCGACCCTGCATGGACGCTTCCCAGCCCTCAAACTCTCAGGAGAGCTTTCAAGATTCTATTTCAATTGCGTCGAGAGCTGCGAGGCGCCATCATTGACGTGAGGGTAGATGCAAGGGTGAGAGGCAGCCAATCTCTCAATATCCCAGTGAATCAAAGGAGATGCTATATCGCTGTATTCGGATCCAAGAAACTGAGGTGAACGGATTCGTGTGTGCTCTTGCATCGGACTGATTCTAGGCCAGTCAATCAGTTCGTGGTGTGCCACCGGGGTTTGCAGGAAGATTTGGTCTCCCAACATTGGTTGGGGGTATGAAGATATGAGTTGGATGTCTTCCTGCCAACCCCAACCTCATGGTGGGCGGGTGGCGTTGATGAAGTGTGATTGGTATGATCACGGTTGACTCAACTATTTGAGTGTTCTCTGAGTTCAGTCGAGTTGGGTTGGGTGGGGGGTTTAGGGATTGAGTTGAGTACGGGTAAGGGCTATACTCAACTCAACTCAGCTCAATTGTTGCGCTGAGTGTTGCCTATCACCAGGCCCTCCATCGAGCGGCATCTTATTTCCCTTATGATTGGAAAAACGACCTAATGGCGGGCAGCAATGATGTGCCACTGACTATGGCGTCTCACCACTACATCTTCCATCATTGAAGTTGCCGATGCACATTGCTGTATTCGGATACAATAATCTACAGCCAGGTTGCGTACGTTCTGTGTAGTTGAACCTCCACCAGCTCAGGCGTTCATTCTGTTTTGTGCCTGTGGATTTGATACTAGACCTTGTGCCGAGAGAAATCCATCGATGAGTGTGGAGCCTGTGGCTGAGCGCTTGAAGAGGTTGTGGTGGCGAGGGGGGCGAGGTTTCGCTTGGAACAACAGCCGGAAACCCTGCTTATATCGCGCTTGTAGATGACCATGATTGTGAAGGAGAGAGTGTGCGAATGGGGGAGTGGAATGGCGATTGAAAATATTCGTTCTCTTGCCTGTTGGAAGGCAAAGTTGAAGTGGTGTAAATCCTTTATCACAGGTGATCTGTTGAAGGGTATTAGTTTGTTCATTTTCTTTCGGTAAACCCGGCCTAGATGTCCCTAAGCGCTTGATCCCTATTACCTCCTAGGCTTCATTTGTCCTGATATCCGCCATGTTGAGGTGTTTATTGTAGCTGCTGCCCTCAAGACCGAGAACAGTGTTCCACAACACCCGCAGTTGTGTTTAGTTTGGTTGCTTCACTTTATCTCAGATTGAAGTGACCGATGCACTATTCTAGCTCTGATATTATTGGGTATGAGGAGGGTGTGTCTGGTGTGCCCACCTTTCTTTTTTATGAAGAGGAGTCTGCCTTCATCGGTCATGATCCAGATTGTTTCAGGGAACATTGCGAACCGCTTCATCTCTTGTTTGATTCACTTCACTTCGCCTTAGGCGTGTCATCTAGAACTGTTCATGGTTCTGACGTGAAGTTGTTGATAAGAATAATGTTCAAAGTTGAGGTTATTGATTGAGATATTGAACATATTTCTAAAGATGGCAAAGTGCTCTTTTCAAGCTCTTAGTATCTTTACTAGCGTTCTTCGGCAGGAAACACTTCTGGACAACCGTACATGAGCATTTTGGCAGGGGTTCAATCACCTTCGTTAAAATTTAAAATCATATCAATATGGAAAGACTGTTCATGTTAGTATTCCTTTGATGTAGGTTACAGCTCAATATCGAGTCTTATAACTTTAATTTGTAATTGAGGGGTGTAGTATTCAAGGGGGGTTCTAAAGATATGAACATTATTATTTTCTAAGATAGCCAACTTATTCTTCCTCGCTCTAAGAGTTTCGAGCATGGAAGAGAGGGATGAGATATTGAATTCCTATTACTAGTAAGCAAGTCAAAAATAAAACACTTTGCTCTAAGCACATATATATGATAACAACTGTTGACTGGAAAGCTTCTCTCTGTCTATGAAAAGTAATATTCTCAAGTTCACTCCACAAGATCCCAGTTATGTAGGACATTAAATAGCTTATCGTATCATTTAGGGTAAGTGATTCTCACATATTCTCTGGGTTTATTTGAGTCTTTAAGTCAGTATCTCTTGTAGCTTTGGAAAGATCTACTTGAACGTCATTTCAATAACCGCTAACATGAACGCGGTCTATAATAATGTTAGTGAGATGTACTTATTCCAAATAAATTCATGCCAAAGCTTATAAACAAAAGAGTCTTCGTGATTGTACAAATCCGAGCGGAACGGAAAGCAATCGTTTGCGAAAGCTAGACTAGGAATCATTATCACGAACAATTTATCAAAAAATAAAGTCATAAGGGTTACCACGGCCGACTGCCCCTACTCGGTACCTACCTCGCCTAACACCCCCAATCCAGCAACCCGACCCATCCAACCTTTTCCATACACAAAAAATCACCAAAAAAATATTTATCCCTCAGGCGCGAGTCGAACCTTCTGAATGTTAGCATTCAGCTGAAAGAAATTGTGTATATGCACTTACGCGCGACATTCCGGTGAGACTGAACGATTACAGCCGGACGCCATAAACCAACTAGACGACCGAGGGTGAATGCCCGAGACCCAGCTAGACGTGGACTCTGATTTGTTGAAATACTGGGGGAAGTTTAAATTTATAAAGGAAGGAAAAGGAGGGGTTGGTGATTGGCTGGCTGTTGGAGGGTTGGCCGAGGAATCGCCGTTGGGAGGCATGTGACTTTCTGCACGGGTTATAGTACCTTCTAACACCTAGGTTAAAATATTCCTAGATATCGTCTTTTCTAGCCGATAACTCGACTAGCCCTATCTATTCCTCCTAGTCCTCTTATATACTTAAGATGACTTAAGCCTTACTCTTTATTATCTTAAGGTTATTATTCTAGGTTTTTATAAATTTTATTAATTATTCTAAAAATTTTCGAATTAACTTTTCGTCTTAATTTTTAATCTTTTAGACGGAGAGTAGTCTATATAATTTATCTTCCTTAAATTTTAAATTTTAAATATAGCTTAGACGATACTAGGCTTATAACTAATAGATTTTAGAAATAATATATTTTATTACTAAGTTATTAATATTACTAAGTTATTAATTTTCTTCTACTTTACTACCTATTAACTTTAATATACGTTTTCTTAATAACTATAATATAAAAATTTAAACCTAAGAAGTATAAGTTATTCTAGCTAAGAAAGCTATTTAAATAAGTAAAAGACTTAATTCTACGTCTACTATAAAAATCTATAAAGTATCTAGATCTACTTTATAAGAGTTAGAACTCTAGAGTATACTTAAGCTAATAGCTCTTACTAAGTACTAACTCTCGCTAAGTACTAACTCTCGCTAAGTATAGACTCTTACTATAAGAGTTAGAACCCTAGAGTATACTTAGGCTAATAGCTCTTACTAAATACTAACTCTTACTAAGTACTAACTCTTACTAAGTACTAACTCTTACTAAGTACTAACTCTTACTAAGTACTAACTCTTACTAAGTACTAGCTACTAGTAGAATTTAATTTAGTTTAATACTACTCTATTCTATTACTTCTAGAAGGTTCTAGTTATCTCTTCTTATATATATAAGATCTTATAAAAGCTACGCTTATATAAGCTCTCTATATACTTCTTAATTAAATTTTAGAAACTATTTCTTTTAAGTTATTTAAGATCTAGTCTCTTATAGTAGAAGTAAGTTACTCTTATCTATTACTTATAAACTAGAGTTATATATATATAATATATATATAAGTAGATATATACTATATATATATAAGTAAGTACTATAAGTAATAATAAGTAAGTTTATAACTTCTAGTAACTAGATAGTATAGTAAATAAAGTATAACCCTCTATTATACTAGATTAGCTAATAGTCTTTATATAAAGTTAATAAGAAATAAATATATAATTAAAATAAGAGATTACTTAATTATAGATAGTACTTAATAGTATATAAATCTAAGAATACTAGAAGATATATATATCTAAAATAGACTCTACTATAGACCTAGAAGACCTAATTAGAAAGCTAAAACACTTACTCTCTTATATAATATATAGTCGGGCTAGTATTACTTAAGAGTATAAAGGTAGGTTAGTTAGATAGATAGAGATACTATTACTAATTAAGACTAATAATCTTATTTTATAAGTTACTAAGTATAGTATAAAGATACTATATTTAAGTTAAGTACGAAGCTTCTATCTACTTTAAGAAAAACTATCTATTTATATAGAAACCTTTCTATTTAAGAATTATTTAGAATCGCTATAATCTAGAAGAGGTCGTAGTAGATTATTAGAATCCTTTATAATCTATATTATATAACTACTATTATATAACCTATAGCTTCTCTATATAAGTTCTCGCCTAGGTAGGTTTAGCTTACTAAGTCTTAGAGCTATATTTACTTATAGGTTATAATACTACCTCTCTTCTAGTCTAGTATATTCTTATACTATTAGTAGGTTACTTAAATATTATATATAAAATAAATCTATCTTTCTTTAATAATATATTCTCTAATAAGACTAAGAAACACCTTAAATATATTACTCTCGCTCTTTATATTAAACGATCTAGTAAAGAAATATCTTCTTATTTATTTTACTAATAATATAACTATTACTATATTATTATAAGTTCTTTCTCTACTTATTATTTTAAATACGTCTATAATAGTTATACTAGATATAATTTTAAATAAAAACTTTCTTTAATAAATAACTAGGCTTCTATTAATTATTAATATAAGAAACTACGTAATAAGAAGAAGAAAGTTATAGCGAAAATTCTTCGCCTCTAAAGGTAGTAGAAAGTTCTTAATAAGTAGAAAAAGAAAATAATCGAGTTAGATATATTTATACTAAAGAAGCTAGATATAAAGAAATCTAAGAAGAAAGCCGAGTTATAACGTTTAAAGTAGGTTACTATAAACCTAAATAAGACTTTATAATTTCTAGGTAGCTCTTTACTTAAGTCTAAGACTTTTAATAACCTCTCTAACTCCTTCTAGACTAGGCTCGTAAACTCTACCTCTTCTACTAGTTCTTCTTTCTTAGTTAGCCCTAGAGTTTTAAACGAAACTCCTCTAATAGGTCTAGGTAGTTAAGATTTTTTATAGGTTTCTATAAGTTCTCTAACTTTAGATACTTTTTTTATTTAATTAGATATTCTTACTAACCTCTAGTTATCGTCCTAGTCTCTATTATTCTTTTAACTTTATACTTCTCTAGTTCGTTCTCTAGTTAGAGTTCTTTATTAGTTATAAGAGAGATATTCTCTTTATATAGTTTAAGAGAGATATAAAACACTAAGTATAGTCTTAACTTTTAGAGTAGTCTTAGTTTATAGTTAATAGGTCTCTTCTATTCTACTATTTTAAATAGTTCTAGTTTCTTAAAATCTAATTTTATACTTAGTTACTTTATTTTAATATTTTTTCGTAGTAGGTATACTTTATTTCTCTTCTTTAGTAAAGGTTCTATTCTTCGCTTCTTATTACTATATTTTATAGTTCTTACGTTAGAAAAGTTAATATCTTTTAATAACTATTTTTATAAGTCTTTTAGCTTATTAGCTAGAACTCTTACTTACTTTAAATTAGTATTATCTCTTCTTAGTTATCTATAGGCTTCTAGTTTATAGCTATAATTAGTAAAGAAGAGTAACGTCTCTATTATTTCGTTTTTTATACTATTTAAAGTAAACTATATAAGTAGAAGAAGTTCTATCTAATTATTC
>MU251841.1:0-25236 GCA_019669835.1 Amylocarpus encephaloides
ATAATAATTTAGATAGTAATCTAATTATAGATACTTAGTCGAGAACGACCTTCTTTAAAAGAGAGAGTACTATTATAGAGTTAAAGAAACTAGAGAACGAGTACGTATAGTACGTAGTATATACGTACTACTAGTATCTTATATTTAAGCTTCTATTCCTCTAAAACTCTCTTCTCTTCTTACTTTATTATTTACTTAATATAGTAGTTTTTATTTAACTTTGTATTTATTATAGTAAGTAGTAGTTTACTTTATATAGTTATAATAAAGCTCTTAGTAAGTATTATAGAACTAAAAAGACTTATATCTATTAAGGTAGTATACTTACTATAGAGAATATAAAAGTTATTTTAATATAGAAGAATATAGATAAGTAGGTTAAATATAATATATATATAAAGAGAGATAGTCGAAAGAAGAGATAATCGTCTAAATAATACTATATTACTTATAAAAAAGCTAGTTATAATATACGAACTTATTAAGTAGGTGTAGATATATCTAGTCTATTATATTCTAAGTAGTTTTAATTAAATTTATATATTATAGTAGATTAATCGTACTTTAAAGTAGTAAGGGGTAAAAATATTAACGAGGTTCTAATATTAACGAGGTCCTAATAAACCACGTTAAAATATTTATAAATCAATGAATAATTAATATTTTAAAAGAGAGGGTCAATTGAATGGTTTTCGCTTAAGTGGGCCGTGTGTGATGGCCCCAACTCTTACTATTGATGTTTTGAGGTGCTTCATTCTTTTAAGCTTTATGTAAGATTAGATACACTCGTGCACTATTGAGCGTGCAAAAGGCCTAATTAGGAGAAGAGATATCGTAGTAATGTAGTGCGTGTTAAGAGTGACATGCTGTCCTTGTTATGAAGCAAATATTGATTTCTGTGATGTACGAGCATAAATCATAATATTCTGTCTATCGACCTACGGATATGAAAATCTCATCCAAGCTAAAGTATTTAGACATCAATTTCCCATCATCACAAGCCGCAAAAAGCAAATCTCTCTCCTTCCCATCATAACCAGTCCCACAACCCAAACCAGTCTCTACGCCCAAATAGCCCTGAACTTCTCATCGAAGTCCGTCTTTAATTTCTTAAATGCCTTGTAGACATTCATCAACTTTTCATACTCCTCACCCTCACTCGCAGTCGCCCCCTCTCCTTCAACGCTCTTAAGATAGTCTTCCTCAGCAGTGATCTGATCCGCACTAGCATCCCAATCTTCGACTACCTTCTTGCCTTTACGGACAACAGGAGGAGGTTGAATGGGTGTGCCGATCTTGGCAGAGGTTTCTGGGATGGCGGAATTGGCAGCGACTTGTTCGTCGTTGTCGTTCTCGATAGTATCGCCACTGCCCATGATGTCGAGCATTTCGGGATCGGAGTCAGTGTTGAGGCCGAGATGGAGGGCGATGGAGGTCGTTATTGTGGCAAGGATCATTGAGAAGTCGTTTAGGACGAACCAAACCTATTTCCTGAAGTTAGTAAAAGGTGATTGGCAACGGTAAAAGACTAGTAAAAGCTGTATTGAAGAGCACAGAAACTTACATCTGACTTTCGAATGCCATTTGCCTCTTCCAGAGGCTGAACAGCCCCATGGATGTAGAAATCAAGTAGATAAGCATTCAACTTTGTTCTTGTGTCATCTGGGTAGATCTGCAAATGTGGAATAACAGCTGCTTCCAAGAAAACACCTTCACGGGTAGAAGAGCATAGGTCCTCAATGGTCGTGAAGTCATCGCCCAGTCCAGAGAGCGCAACAAAAGCAGAACGAGCATCTGGTGCAGGAAGACTTGGCAGGAAACCGACTGGTGTGAGAGCTCCATTGGCATTTGTAGAACCATTAGCAGGTTTTTGTCCATTGGCCATTGGAGTAACAGCACCAATTCGAGTTCGTGTCAATGGTAGAGACGACTCCGCCTTCTTTACATGTTGTGAGGCAAAGGTTTTCACATAGGTCGTGAAGATATCCAGTGTATCCTCATTATGCTTTCGCAGTATCTTCTTCGCTGCCTCTGGCATATCTGGTAGATAGACCTTAGATTGTGATCGGAGGATCTTCTCGACTTCTTCTGGATTATCGACCTCCCTGCACACTCGTTGGCCAAATAGGTGACTTAAAACAAGAACCATTTCTTCCAATATCTTCGTGGGCTTGGTCTCGATGTCAGCACAAAGTTCTTGGAAGTAGCCGCCTTTGAGAAGAGCATGGAATGCAAAACTGGAGTTCTCCGTGAAATACAGATGCGACACACAGCTTGTAAAGTTGACTGGCTGCCCAGCAGGACCCAAAAGCCCATTGCGGCGTAGGTATTCGATTGAGAATCTGAGGTGGTGAAGAACTTGCTCCTTGAAACTCTGGCCACCAAGATAGAGTCGTGGCTGGGAGAGTAAGGAATTGACTGCCTTCTTAGCGTACTTCGAGTCTCCTGAGCCATGAAGCATGGAAAATAGTCTTAGAACTAAAGTAGTCGTGATAGGGAAATGTCCAGTGAGCTCAGGTAGCTTGGAGCTCAAAAGACGACTCGCTCTCTCCCGAGAGATTCCTTGAAAGACGACGTTACCGAGTAAATCAAACCCTCTTCGACCGGAACGACCAGCTGCCTGTCTGAAGTTCAGTGCAGTCAAGAATACTGAATCCCCACTGAAGACAACGGTGGCGCAAGGCATATTGATACCCATACTCAATGTACCAGTGGCGATGACAACTCGCAAGAAGCCCTTTCGGAACAGCATTTCGACGCACTGTCGATATTTTCGGTTCATACCTGCATGATGGACTCCTACTCCTCGCTTGAGTAATTCAATGAGCTGCTCGTCAATACCTTTCCATCTCAATGCTTTGATGAATCCATCAAGATCTGCTTTCGGTAATCTCTTGGGATCAGCGAAGCTGAAATCTGCCTGAGGGGCCTCAGGGTCAAACAAGTCGTATATTGATGAGCCATCTGAGGCCTCGTCACGCATTCGATCCATCTTCGATCCGCCCTCATCATCGTCATCTTTGCTCTTCTTGACTGGCTTGACTGGCTTTTTGGATTTTTTATCCTTCTGCTCCTTATATTTCTCATAGCCATCCATGAGTTTCTTCCATTGTGGACCTTCTTTCCATTTTGCTTCTGCAGAAGCGAGCTGTGAGAGAAGTGCAAATGCGATATTCTCGCACTCACTACGGTCGTAATTGAAGAGAATTGCCGGTAACGCTTTTCGGCTATGTAGTTGGTAAAGTAGTGGCAGAGTTGTCGACTTCAAGTCATGGAAGTCAAGAAGGCCGGTACTCATCGTAGGGGAGCCGGGTGATTCAGGAGGATCTCCATCCTGAACCTTGGGAGACAATAACGATACAACCTTATCGAATGGAGAATCTATATCTTGCATCCAGATTCCTAGAAGCTTCTTAAGATCTTTCTCCCATTTGAAGATATCAACTTTCCTGACGCAGGTGGGTAATGATTTGACGGGATCTAATGATGCGGGAACCTTGTACTTATCTGTCTGGCATTTCACCATTGCATTCCATAAAGACAAGCAGTCCCGTGGTTCCAAGGCTAGATCATCTGGTATACCACGGGAATGGTCAACAAGAGATGCGACGGGATGGAAGTCCTCGAATCCCACTAAATCATCAAGTCCAAGGCCAAATCCTTGAGCACGTTCAAACCCTTTGAACTGGAAAGTTTTAGGAGGATTGTAGAAGTACTTTCGAAGATCCGAGTATCTTGTGTGGTGTTGAATCATCTTGAGCTCGGTTCCTGTAGCTTTCTGGGTTTCAATAAGCCATTCGTTGAAAGAGTCTGGGTTGCCAACGGTTGCAGACAATGCAATAATAGGACACGGTGCGAGCAAAAGCAATTGCTCCCATACAACACCGTCTTCAGCTTGCCCTATGGAATGAATTTCATCGAAAATAATCCGACGAACGCGAGGTGCCCACGACTTCGAGTTGGATGGAGAAAGAAGCATAATTTGCAAGATATGCGGCACTGTAACCAAAATCTGGCAGCCAGTGGGGTTGTTGACACGATAATCTCGGGTATGAATGGCCCAGACTCCCTTTCCACCAAGTAAGAACTTTTTTGAGAAACGTCCTTGAATTTCCGCGGCAATTTGATTGACCAAAGCTTTTGTAGGTGCAACATAAACTAGAACTCCATCGTTATCAGCCCGAAGAACTTGTTCCATAGCATAGAAACTGATGAATGTTTTTCCTGCAGAGGTTGGAGCAACGACAAAGACGCTCTTATTGGCATCAAGTTGGTCTAAGACTTCTCGTTGCCACCCATCGGGAACGAAACTCGAGACTCTTGGATCGGGCTTCGCGTCAAGCATTCTGTCCATGTATGGTCCCACATGGTTCAGCTGAAATTCCTTGGGGGTCATTTCGATCTTCAGTATTGTCGTCTGTGCTGGGTATTTGAATACAAACGACAACTTTCGATCGGTTACTGTTGAGACAATCGGTGTAAAAGCATCGCTGATGCCTAAGAGAGCGCAAACTTTAGTTATATGCGGGACAATTTCTTTGCTGAATGGAGACTTCAAGTTGCAGATAGTCCGGATTCTCGTCCAAATCAAGGCAACAATGTGGTACCCTCGAGATTTCTCTAATGTTTTGGCGACCTCGGACCACCATCCCAACAGGCACTGAAGAACATAGGCATTGATTTCGCCTTCGAGATAATTAGTCTTGGCCGGGTCTAGTGAGTTCAAATATTCGTCCGTTCTCAAGTATCGCTCCTGATCAATGCGAATTAAATCAAAGTCCTTTTTCTTCATTGCCCAAGCGCTGAAAGCTTTATCCGTCTCTGAGCCGCCTCTTCGCGCCTCGTTGTTGGTGATTATCTGCTCTTTCATTGATAGCCCGGCAGCTGCCTTCTTCGTCCCTTTCTTGCCGGCGGCGCCTTTCTGGGCTTGAGAATCGTCTTTCTTGGATGAGGGACCTTTAGCGGGTTTGTCCTCTACAATCTTCATAAGCTGCTTAGGGCCGACAGTAATGGTCTCGGCGTCTAGTGCCTTGCCTTTTGCCCCAGACAAACTTGCTGCATAAGCTGTCATCTCGTTCATGTAGAATTGGTTGGTTCGTAACGGATTACGCCATTTCGATACTTTAGCAACAGGCAACGTCTTTGGATTCAGAGGTTTGTTGTAATTATGCCAATGAGTGGTCTCTCTGTAAAGCTTCATTGCACCAAGTTTGGCTTGAACAGAAGTATCCGCAGTAACGTGGATGCACTTTAGATGCTCGTCGAATACTTCATGAGAGAATGGTAGCACAGCAAGAGCATGTTTTGGTGCGTCTTCAACCACTTCTGCGGTAATGTCAGTGGGCTTTGAGTTGGCTTCAGCCTTCATAGAGAGTTCCTCATCCGCTAGGTGCCTGACTATACGAGACATGAGCTTCCAGTCTTGTTTAGCTGCTGCTGGCAATTGTTCTTCGATTGTGCTCTCGCACATAACTCGGATCACTGCCCGGAAGACACGACCATCGATAAGATCGGCGATGTCAATTTCCAGCTTTCTCTCTAGAGCAAAGTCTTTCCATTCTTCGCTTGCCAATGTATTTTGGAAGATACTTGAAAGATCTGAAAGAAAGCCATCAATTTCGTGTTCAAAATCTTTATCGAAAGTGACTACAGGAAGCCGTCGAGCTGAGAGTGGTACGTGTTTCAGCGTGATGCTGTGCAAAACAAAGGCCGAGCTCAACAAGGCACCATACTCATCATTATCCAGGATTTCTGAGATTGCATATGACGTAAGATAGTAGCTCTCTGAAGTGGTAATTCCAGATGGGCAGCTAGCCAAACCCTCGAGATCGGTATCCTCTAATGGAGAGCGTGCTTTTAGCGGTTCCTGTAACTTCTGTAGAGACGCTCTTGTTTCCTCGACTTCTTTCTGGAAAGCGGCATAACGAATAGACTTTCGCTTGCTCACAGCAGTAAAGCTTTCCACAATCATGGTGAAAACCTTGGAATCACGGAACTCGATGCGATTGATGAGAGAAACATTGAGCCCATGGGTGTTCCACCACCAAATAATTCCTCGAAGCAAAATTTTAGCACACTTTTCATCGTCTTCGAAGCCTTCTGGTGTGGTCTTGTGTGATCGTGAGGAGCCATCGTGCATCATTACGAAATGAACAGGTGTAGTTCGAAGATACTCCTTGAAAGACTCGCTTTCTAACGAAGGGAACGAGTTGACTTCAATGTCGGGCAAGTCTTCCAAACGGAGAGCTAGATGATGCTTGACCACGGCTCTCGCCAATAAATATCGTGACAAGTGCGAGGGAGGACATCCTGGAGGAACACACAACGCGGCATTTTCTGAGATACTTCTTAGAAAGGAGTTCGATAGTTATTTCGAGTGGGAAGCCTACCTTCAATGAAAGCAATATGAAATGAACAATGTCGCTTTACTAAATTCTCTAGGAATCTTTCAACAACATACACAACGTGCAGGATCTGATAACCGGCTTATTAAGAAGTTAGCTTCTTGAGGTGGAGTATAATAATACACGAGACGTCACGTAGTGCCTGCTGTAGGACTAACTCGCGATAGTTACATAAATGCAAGGAGAGGAAGATTTTCTGACTTTTTGAGCCTATTTCACCAAGCCTGAAACTTACAATTAAAATCAATTCTATCATCCTCGAAACATTCTCTCAGAAGGGAATCTCCATCAATCAAAAACAATTCCTTTCCTGCGTAGTCACCGACCAGATCAATGAACATAGGTCGAGTTCTATCATACCAGCTGAGGATGGAGCCGGTTTCCCGGACAGCATCCTGGTCAGCCATGGCGCACAACACGCGGGGCAGTCTGAAGCGCAGGTGGGATGATATTACGTAGGCCGTGGGTTTTGTCGTATCTCTGATGCCTGAAAAGTGAATGTGAAAATGAGCGACAGCGAAGATGCTCCTTAAACAGTAGCAGAAATGAGACAATTTTCGTGGAGGAGAAAGGTTCAATATTTCAAGAACGGCAGGTATTTGTATGTTTGTTAGGTTTGCGGTGTTGGAAATTTTATCTGTTTTACATGTGGAGGGAGGCGACAAACCGGGAGCATTAAGCGAAATGCGCTAACGAATGAGTCACATGTGCGACGGGTGCCACGTCACATGACCTTAGCTAACCGAACATCAGGGATTTTACCTCCAACAACCTCTGTAGAAACAGTTAACATTGAAATACCCGGCAATAGGTAACCACCTACAGAAAACTTCTACGATCATTTATAACTCAACGCACACAACTCTATATAGTCTCCCAAGGACGGGTTGTGCTAAGAAGTACTTGCACTTCACGGCAGTAAACATTTTTTTTATAGCATTAGAGCTGGAAGTGCGACTTTGCGTATTTCTGGAACTTTCGTGTTGCCCTCCCTATGAGCGGCTCAGTTGAGAATGAGTCTCGCGTGTGTGGGGCGACATTGAGAAGTATGTTATAGTGCGACCCAGGTCAAGGTGCCATCTTGCCGCTTCTACAATTGAGGAACACGATAAGATATGGGAACAATCCAGAAGCTAAGTGGTTACCCAATCTAACCTAAATCAACGCGATGTATGAAATTTCGTATTGAGCGAAAGATAGTTAAACTGGCCGATGAGGCCCAGGCGCCTAAACCCTTCTCGTACATAATTCTAGAGTAAGATCAAAGGTCTGCGGTCATAGGATCGTGCTCTCTCCACAGAATTGGAACTTACTTTCTGCGCATTTTGCTTATATCTAATGAGAATTTTGTCTAGCCCATGCTTATTCTTCGGATCAAAAGTGCATTTGCTTCAATACGCCATTTATATGGCACTAAGCAGCTAAATCTCGATAATACCTTATTTAACAGACTAGAATGTCAAATCATTGTCTCCTTCGCACCGCAGTTAGCTTCTCTCTTGCATACTTTCCAATAATTCTTCCCTGTGTAATCTCCACAGATGGCAGATCGGCAATAAACTCTTCGGCGTTACTATTGTAAATTCACTAGCGTCCCATCAGCCGCGCTAGCTTGCGTTGTCCTTCAAGTGGTCAAAATAAAACCACAGATGCGCAAATTCTTTTTTCATCTCGGGCAGCTGCGAACATGCAACGTTCTATTTACAAATTCGCTTCCGCATTCGAATTCGCACTTTCAACATCAAGATGAAACCCGCTAGCATGAATACTACGAGTATGAACACCGCCAGCAGGAATGCGATCAATGTGAACGCAACCCCGCTTCTACTGCACCTCAAGCTACCTGGCTGGGACTTGTCAGACGAGAGAGACACCGTCAGGCTTTACGTGGCGGTCATATTGACAACTGCCCTTGCTTTAATCTTCGTGGCGATGCGAATATGGGCTCGATTCAAGATTATGCACAACTCAGGATGGGATGATTATTGTTGTATTGCAGCGATGGTATGGATGCTTTTCCCAACACGCATAGGCATCTTACTGACAAAATTAGTTGGGATCCCTCGGTGCTTCGCTCCTTGTTCTCATGGAAATTGACTATGGACTCGGACGACACCTTCACTATGTCGTGCACGATTTTGGACAGAACGGATTGAGGATTAGCATAATTTTGGGATTCACCTGCCAGGCTCTATTTGGCTATTCATTGGCCTTCGTCAAAGTCAGCGTTGGACTTTTCCTCTTGCGATTCGTTCAGAATCGTTGGTACAAGGGAATTATCTGGATACTGTTATCTCTCATAGCGATGTACTTCCTTTCGGGACTTGGTGAGATTCTTCTATAACTCTCTCAAGAATAACAGTTGCTTAAATTTCTTCAGGTTTCATGGTTGTGAAATGCCGTCCTGTGGTCAGGATGATGCACGGCTATGTTGTAGGTTCTTGCTACGCCACACCACTTTGGAGAGATCTTACATTTGTTCAAACCGGTTCGTACATTGATTTACATGGAGAATCATGGCAACGAGTGCTTGGATGCTGATATTCTTCGATCTAGTCTGCAACATATTTACAGACTTCGTTTTCACCATTCTCCCGTTTCCTCTATTTTGGACTATGCAGATTAATACACGGACGAAGTTTACACTTTACGTGACATTTTCGGTAGGATTTTTGTAAGTAGTGGCCTATCACGCAACATATCATCTCAACTAATATTGATGTCAGAGCAGCTGCATCTTCAATTGTCAAGCTTTTCTGCTTACTAAAGATCAATCACATCCAGGGTGGTATGGTATCCGTCGGAGCAGCAGTGGACTATTCGTGAGTTGCCCGTCTCCTTCATGCTTTCCAAGGGTTCAGATATAAATATTGGATAAGCATACTTGGCGAAATTGCTAACAATACAAACACTTAGTTGGGTCAGCGTCAGCCTCGCAAAGTGGGTGTCCATAGAGACAAATATAGCGATAATTGCCGCCTCAATGCCTACCCTCAAGCCACTATTCAGGAAACTCCTCGAAGCCAAGATTAAGTTCTGCATCCGCACGACCCGAAAGGTACAGACCTGTCCCGCAGTTATGCAAGAAAGACGAACTTATGGTAGCCTGGACTTTACCTTGATGCGAAGCACAACAGCCACTGTCATCAGTCACCACCCTCTCTACGATGAAGAAAAGAGAATTCGAGAAATCTCACAATTTGACCTACCCAGATTCTCAGACGGCACCGTCGATCGTGGCAATGTTCGAGTCACAAGCGAGGTGAATGTCACATATTCGGATACGGGGACGATCGAGGGAGAAGAAAATACCTCGACCAAGAGTCTGCCAAGTATTGTAGGAGCCCCTGAATCTCTTCTCTCGCATAGATATCGGCTGTGTTTCTGGCAGGGCCGAACCGTTTTCGGATGGAAAAAAACGACTTATTAGGTGTAACAAGAGGAGTTAATTTGTGGGGGAACATTGGCATTTGCATTTCTTTGGAGTTGCTCGGCTGCGGGGTGGAGAATTTGAGAGATATGGAGTTGTTGAGTTCTTGGGGTGTCAAAGTATTGCACAGGACACAATACATACGATATTAGGGACGCCCTTGAATTTTGGGATAAGTTCTTCCGAGTTCAACATTGAGGATCTCGTTCCATCATTGGCTAAGCGCGCGTATGTGCTGGCTCTCGTCACAATCGATGTGAGATCCTTTGAATAGATCAAATAAAACCATGTTTATGCTCTGATAGTTTCCTCGACTAGGCGTTTTCGATTCCATAACGTCGCGTCATTCATTAAAACGCCACGCCGACTAATTACATGGATTATTTTCTTTGGGTTAATCATATTAAATATACTCCTAAGAAGTCCACCTAAGATCACCAAAGGGTCACCCAAAAGCTCTCTCGAATATGAAAACCCCCAGCCGAAGCCTCCAGTACAGCATAACTCTCCTCCCTAAAATGATATCAAATCAACTTATTACCTAGCTACTTGAAATTCACAAATTATTTCCTCACCTTCCACTGTGGCCAATTAATCAACACTCTCTCGTCCCCTTATTTGGATCCATATCATTGATAAAACTAACACAATACGCCTCTGTAGTCGCACTCAGAATCCCTGGAGTAATTCCGTTCGCCGTCAGAGTATCACAAGCAAGAAAAGCCCCTACCAGCTGTAACCCATAGCCGTAGGATGGGGGTGGACGATGGACGCTGGCGGCGACATTGAGAAGACGCGACGGGCAAAGTAGTAGGTTTGGAGGTAGTCGCCGAGCTGTTCGGTGGTGGGGACGTTAGATGTGAGGAGGGATATGAGGGTCCCTTTATCTTAGTTAGTAATTATGAAAGGGATTTGTGCGTATTATTATTAGGCCCCGTTTAGCAACTTTTGAGTATTTAGCATAGTATCTCGGAACTTGTATATACTAGTATTTGAAAAGCTTCAAATGCTAGTCAAATACTAGTATGTTAGAGTTACCAAACACCCCGGCGCGCTTAGAAATACTATATACCAGATACTCGCCGAAATACTAGTATTTAGAGGTTGCCAAACGGGTCCTTATTAGAAATAATAATAATAAGTGACGATTGTGAGCTACAGTGACTGCAACACTAGAATAGGGGTATAAATAACAGAATATCATAATAGACTCCGCCTTCGGGCAAGTTTAGTGCAATGTTTTAGATTTTCTTTAGGAGACCCCTATTTCTACGATCCTGCCCCCGCATTGCGGTCCTTAGCCCTGCCTTCCCAGCTTGATGGGGATGATAATCCTCTAGGCGTACCTCGGTCATATATCCCAAGAGTCGGCGGACATCATTATTCGAAGAGCTTCATTCATCTCTGCAGAAGCCCTTTTCGAGAGCTCTTCTCTTATTATATTGTCTAGCAGGAAGAGAAACAACGAAAAGAAGCGAGATCACAACATATACAAGTTATGAATTGCAAATCAATCGGATCAGAATAAGGAGAGAACAAGACTGAATGATTTTGAATATTCGATATTTTAGCAGCTGCAGAGAACAAGTTATGTGGGAAATATATGGCGGGAGATGGCGTGTTGTAAGCGTTGCAGAGCCTAGCAAGCATAAAATCTTGCTAGTACTTTCAACTAGGCTTCTTGACGGGAACTTGAACCTGGGGAATCATATAATCAGTCAAAATCCCTGCACAAATAATTTTTGGGGGACTTACCATCCAGTGTAGAATCTCATAGACAATATCTCCCACTGCAATTCCTGTCGTTTCCGCTGCATTGTCGTAGATAGGCGTGAATTCGACGACATCAGAACCGACAATCTTCAATCCAGCACTTGAAAGACCTTGGATTATTGTCAGAAGCTGCGTTGAGTTAGCTCAATTCTTACAACTAGAAGTACATCGGTACTTACCTCTCTAGTCGTCCATCCGCCAGGCTCGATAGTCCCAGTAGCAGGGGCAAATGCAGGATCGAGAACGTCTATGTCGACACTTAGGTAGACGTACTTATCGCCGACTCTATCCACGACCTTTTGAACGATTTTATCAATTCCCAGCTTATCAATCTCTCTTGCACGGATCATGCCGAAGCCACAGCGTAGGTCGTTATTGAGGTCGTAGTGTTCGTCAAGCAGACCACAACGAGATCCCAGATGCATGTTACTGTTATTGGATAACAAGCCTTCCTCATGTGCTATGTGAAGCATTGTCCCATGATTAACTTCAGCGTACTTTGTGACGCCACCACCTAGTTGCTTTGGGTCCCAAGTATCCTAAGAGCAGTGAGCCAAACAAGACAATCCATCATTATTTCTTCTGTTAACCCCTGCTACATCGAGTAAGAACATACCAAGTGGCTATCAAAATGCAGGACTGCTACTGGACCCCATGTTGCGTGCAGTGCTCGAAGAATGGGAAGGGCTGCATTATCGTTAGTATGACTTGTAATAAAATTGAACCAATCCTCACTTATTGTATGGTCACCACCAATAGTAATAAGACGGACGGCTTCTGACACGGACATATTCTTCGGAGTTCGAGAATTGATACTTTTCATCCCAGCCTCCAATTCATGAATTGCCTCCATTTTATCAAAAGGAGCATTAGAGATATCGCCACAATCAACAACAGATGCCCAGTCGCGAAATGGGTTCACTCCATTGTGACCCAAGCTTCAAGAACGAACTATAAGCAAGTGATACGAGTTCTGTAGATTAGGATACTCACTCCCAGCCTGCAACAGGACTCAATCTTCTCGCTCCTTGTCTAGCACCATTTGGCCCAAAACGTGCACCTGGACGGTAAGATACCCCTAGATCAAAGGGATGACCTACAATTCCAATGTCGAAAGTCTTGTCACTTTCTGACTTCGTACATATAGTATATGGTAGATGTGCAAAAGTTGCTATGCCATTGTAGCCAAAACCCCCATTGTCGAACCCTGCGTAGGCAAAGAAACTTGGGGGAACGGTTTCTGGGACATGAGATTGTCTCAGGTTGAAATTTCTGCGCCCGAAAATGGACTTTGAAATGAAATTAGAGAACGCTTCTGCTTCAGACAGAGGCTTCTGAGTGTCTTTGTCGACTAGCTGTGTAGCAAATGCAATCTCGGCGAGGGACAGGAGAACGAAAAGCTGGGGAAACATGATGCATGAACTTATTCACCTTAGAATTGAGAAGAAAGGAGACGAGTAGAGATTTGAATCGACAATTACGACTGACCTCAAAACCTAAATATATTCAAACAGGACCCGATAGATTAATTGTGAAGAGAGTCTTGATGTGTCAAAGTCGCCAGCGGATGTGTTGATAGCAGGCCGAGGGGTCCGAGTTCCGTCCCGACAGGCATTCGGACCGGCTCGGATGTGTCCTCCGGAGCGCTCGTAAAATCGCGCTTAAATGGTTGACAATTTCTCTCAAGAAAAATCAACCTCTACTTCGTATGATTATTCTTTCTCAACTTTCTTGGAGCTCGTGGACCTCTCTCCGTCCGTATTTACTATTTTGACACAGCATTGTGTGATGCAACCTACGAGGCTGCAGCTGACAAATGGGCTTACACGCTGGAGCCTGCCGGCCCGTCTCCGCCACTTTTTGTCCTGATTCATCTACACTTGGGGGCTATGATATTGTACGGTTTTCTTGCAGTACTCCGTACGGAGGTACTATGTTGTCCTATTTTCTCACTCGAGTTGCTGACAACTCGCAGCTTCTTCCTGCTGGGGTCTCTACTATCTCGTCAAGATGCGTGCTCTTTCGTTCTTGATTGGTTCGTGGCTCGACCAAGGTTCGGATGATCCATGGGGATAAGGCAACGAGTGTACGGGAGCTCTCAGCCGCATGGTTCTCATCAGCACTAGACCTGTTGGCATACTATTGTATTGATGTGGCAGCCTTCCGGTAGTACGGAGTACCTAAGCCTTGTCACAATCTGTTGTCTTTCTTATATTCCTACCTCTTGCTCTCGTGCTATTGTCCTGCAATTGCAGTGTCTGAACTGCTAAATCTTTACTTGCCTTCCCGCGACCGACCAATAATAGCCTCCTCTCCCAGCCTGGCTATGCCTCCACCATCGAGGCCCTTCAAGCCTTGTGGCGCCAAATTTGGGTTCAAAGGCGAGAACGAAGGCAGTCGCATCTATGGCTCAGGCGGTCCAGATAACGAGGCGGGTCCCGATGGCCAACCCATGTACTTGATGCCAGCTCTAGCTCCGAAGAAACCCAAGCGTCAAGCTCCCCAAGGGACCATCGACGAGTTCTGGGCGAAATTTGACAGCAAGACCCCAGGGAAAGGTAGGAATGACCTCCTACCTTTAAAACTTGTTGCTAACGATTTCTTAACACAGCGTCGACCATCCTCCCGAAAAATACATATGCGAAGAAAGCCTCAGAGAAAGCCTCCAAGAAACCTAGCAAAGGCGAGAGTGCAGTTTCTTCATACGAGGAAGCGGCAAGGATATGCAAGGAGAAGGTCGAAAAGATTGTGAAGGAGTGCAAGAGAGTGAACCAGAAATATGTGGATAAACATTTCGACATCGAGTTTGACCTCAAATGGGAACAATATGACACTCTTGCAACCTTGACGGACTCACCAGAAACTGCTGGACCCCAGTGCCAACCCCTTCCGGGCTCAGTCAAGAGAGTAGGCGACATTTTTGAGAAACCAGAATTCTTTTCCGACGGGGCTACGGCCAGCGACATTCGACAAGGCCGCGATGGAGACTGTTGGTTCTTAGCAGCCTTGTGCACTCTAGGCAATACACCTGGCCTTATTGAGAAAGTTTGTGTTGCTAGAAATGAGATGGTTGGTGTATACGGGTTCGTATTTCATCGCGATGGCGAATGGATTTCCGAGATCATCGATGATAAACTATTCCTGATCAAGCCTGACTATGACGAGAGTTGGTTTGAGCGCTCCTTGATCGATGAGCACTCGAGAGTTGACTCCCAAGAGGAATACCGAAAGCTGTATCAGGTTGGTTTATTCTTTTTCTTAATTTGTGTACTCGTGCTTTCGAATTTTCAGCACAGGAACAATAATTTCCTGCTCTATAACTCCCCAGAAGAAATTGCTAACAGCGAATCGTAGACCAATTCCAGCGCGTTGTACTTTGCTCAGTGCGAGGATCCGAATGAAACATGGCTCCCTTTGCTCGAAAAGGCATATGCAAAAGCACACGGAGTATGTCACTATTAGCAAATGATGTCCTTGACTGATGAATGTAGGATTTTGCTGCAATCTCGGGTGGCCTTACAGGGGAAGGTTTGGAGGACCTAACTGGGGGCGTTACTACAGAGCTCTTCGCCCCAGATATTCTCGACAAAGACTACTTTTGGACAGAGGAATTAATGAAAGTCAATCAGTCGTTCCTATTCGGGTGTGCTAGCTTTATGTTCCTGGGTGGTCGTAGTTATAGTCGTGGCGCTCGAAAAGGTGTTCTGGAAGGACATGCCTACTCGATTATGAAATGCAAGGAGATTGATGGAAAGCGGCTTTGCCTACTTCGAAACACCTGGGGGAAAGGAGAATGGACCGGGCCGTGGAGTAATGTTATCTCCACCTTTTATATCACCTATAACTAATTTGTCGTAGGTGATGGTAGTAAGGAATGGACGCCTGAGTGGATGCAAAAGCTTGACCACCGCTTCGGCGATGATGGACAATTTTGGATGACATACGATGACCTTCTCAAGACCTATCAGTCCTTTGATCGAACTCGGCTGTTCTCAGATGAATGGAAGGTCACTCAGAAATGGACCTCGATGACCGTTCCATGGTTAGTTGACTACAATGATACCAAGTTCTGTTTTACTTTAGACAAAACGGCACCAGTTGTCGTCGTCTTATCTCAGGTAAGACTTGAAACCCCGGCTCATCTCACTGAGTACTTTCACTACTTTACTATTTGCTACCAGGAGCGGAGGATGATGGCTCCGTTGCTTGTGTACCGTGGCTGACATTATCGAATAGTTGGACGATCGCTATTTCGTAGGACTTAAGGGACAATATCGTTTTAAACTTGCGTTCAGGGTCCACCGAGCTGGCGAGGAAGATTATGTTGTGCGCAACCACAGCAATTATTGTGCCAATCGATCAGTTACTACAGAGCTCGAACTGGAAGCCGGTGAATACCATGTTTTAGTGAAAGTGGAAGCCAATCGCAACCCTGGTGTAGCTCATGTTGAAGATGTGTTACGAAACAATGTTCGACATCGAAGAGACAAGCTATTGAGAATTGGCCTTGCATATGACATGGCACATGCTAAAGGGGAGATCATCGAGACCGAGCAAGAGAAGGAAGGAAAGAAGAAGGCTGAAGAAACGAAGAGGGCCAAGGAAATGAAGGCGATGAAGGATAAGCTATTCAAAGAGAAGCAAAAGAGAAAGCATTATGAGAACCACCATCTGAGAAAGGAACAAGCAGCTGAATTAAAGAGAAGAGAGAAGAGAAGTTCCAAAATGGCGATGAAAGCAGAGGCAAAGATGGCAAAGGCTGCCGAGAAGGAAGCCGCAAAGAGTGGCGCAAAAGCAGAGGGTGGCTCTGACATCGTCAAGGGTGAGAGTGCAGAGCAGTATACGCCGGTCAACGATGATGAATCAGTCAAAGCTGAGGTTAAGGAGGATGAGAGTCCTACGATAGTAGAGGAAGATGCCCTAGTTACGACCACGGTAGAGCCAACAGAAAGCGAACCAGCTGAGACCGAGACTACAGATACTCTAGTTACCACCGATGAAAGCACCCCTGAGATCCAAAAATCATCCGAAGAAGCCGACGCTGTATCCGAACCACTAGCAGAAAAACCGGAAAAGGAAGAGGAAGAAGAGCAGGACGAAGAACAGGACGAGTTAGACTCCAGATTTGACCTAGAATCCATCACTTCTACCGTCTCCACCATCTCCGACATGGAAGTTGAAGATGAACTCGAGGAAGCCAAACTCGCCGCCGAAGCTCCAATACTCCCGCCTGCCGTGCCGCTTCCGGAGGAGGAAGACGAGTTCGAGAATGACCCGTGGAATGCGGTGGCGGTGGTGGGCTTAAGGATCTATGCTAAGGATGCGAGGGTTACTGTTAAGGTTGAGAGGCCGCTTACGTGGGAGGATGGCGAGGGGAAGTTGGATGTGGATGATTCTGCGAGGGATGCTACGTGTGGTGTTGATGGAGAGGAGAAGGAGGATACGGGACGTGGGGATATTAAGAAAGAGCAGGAGGGGAGTGGGGATTCGAGTGTTATCATCTGAGAACTTCCCTCAGAACAGGTTTCAAGGAATTTGTCAGTTCCGCGGTATCATGATCGTCTCTTAATCTGGTCTCAACGTTTGAAAGGCGAATCTTCTCCTTGGTCTTCACGGTTGGTATATAGTTACAGAGTGTTGTCTAAGATATCGAGGAAGATATGCATAGAGAATATTTTTACTTAATCTTTTAACGCCACTTATTCACACTCTACGTCATGGTTCGATGGCCTCTTGCGGGATCTGTGATGTACACGTTTCTTGCCAGTCTCAAAGCCAATTCAAGTCATTCACTACTGAACAGACTTCTTTCCTCTTTTCATATCATGTAATTTTAGGCAACTATCGCTGAATATTCAGTCGAAGTACGACGGCCGACGTAATTTTACCTTCGACTTTTGGGTTTTACTGGCTTTTGCGGAGAAAGGACTCTAGAACATTTCTCCCCGCAGTCTGCGGATGCCAGCCATCAAGAAAGCTATGCGATCTGCAACTTTGGGTTTCCTTTCCTTAATTTCCTTAGTATGCTCAAAACATACGAACTGTTAGCTTGTCCAGATCGTAGTATAAATCACGCGACATCAAGACGGAGTTTCAATCATTCTTGAAGCTCCTTTAATTACACCGCTTCCTATGCCCGACTGAAGCAACCTTTTGATTGATCCCTATCATCTTATCACACAGGCTTGTACTTCGGGACAATATTTGGAGTCTTCTTCTGTCGGATTATCTGATCACTACCAAAGAGTTCTTAGAGTTTGTGTCCTTCCCACAGCTTAGCAACCTATTCATAGCGGGAAGACATCGTCAGCAATCACTCCTCTTAGACCCTGACAGTATTCCAGAAGCAACGAAGATAGATGCTAACCTTCTCAAACACAATTGCTACTCCCCGGAACATACGCCCCATCCGAGTTCTCACAACCCATAGATTCCAGTCCTTGGTTCTTTGATACAGCCTTTATCTTCACCACCTTTCTCTCCAGTCCCGCTATGCCGGGTCAGCTCATCATTCTTTCATCGTCCTGCTCTTAACTCCATCAACTCCAGAAAAACGTCGAGCACTCATCAGCACTCATCAGCACTCATTTGTGCGCCCGTAGGCGAAGTACAAGTATACGCACTGCACGTGCCATAGGGAGCGCCTTCTATATTATTGAACTGGTGATTTGTCACAAACACAGCGAATGTCTGGGTCGAGGAAGTGCGAGTGTTGTGGAACTTTCAGCTACTTGGATGGAGTTTGAGAATTTGGTAGCTATGTGCCCGTGTTAGAAAGAGGTCTGAGTCCGGTGCTGGAATTACTAGAGAAGCGTTACCTGAGCAGTTGTATCTGAGGTTGCTGGGTTGAGTGATACTGATGGCAACGAAAAGCTGGTGAGGACGATGAGCAAAAACTAGGAAATTATGTTAAAGAATCACAGAAGGTGGTTATGACGCTCTACGTTAGAAATATATATAATATTAGTACATTTGTCCTCCAATAAGAGGAAACAGTAATCACGTGGTGACCCAATGGTGCAGTTGGATGAAGCACGGATAACAATTGGAACTCCTTGACAAGAGATAACTAGGTGCCACCCGAAGTGTTAATAGTGTAGGTCACTGGTATAAGAAAAGACTAAAGTTTATTGGTGTCCCTCTTCGGGGGGGCATTTCTTTTTGTATTTTGTTTTATTTTCATTTTTATTTTTTAGTATGATTTTTTTGACGTGAGCAAGCTGACTCACTGACTCACTGACTAACTGACTAACAAACTGCGAACTGACAGACGGGGACTTGTTTTTATCTAACGGCCCGTTTAGGCTCGTAAAATACGCGTAACCTAGGGCCCGTTTGGGCTCGCGAAATACTGGTAGCTGGATATTGATATTAAATACTCGCAACCTAAATGCTCCGAAATTTTCGAGTATTTATTATTAGTATTTCGGCGTTGGTATACCTAATTTCCGGTTACTATAGTGACCTCACCTTAGAGCTTTTCAAGTCGTAGCCACCTCTTTTAGTATGGTATATTCTATTCCATTGTGATATTACTACTATGCTTCGAACCATTAGGCCAATAATGAAGGCCATGGATGCCGAATCTTCCTCAAAGAAAGCTTATGGCGAGCGTATTAATTAGACTGAAGAGCTTGAAGAGTCGTTAATTACAATAATGACTCGATATATCGAATCGGGAAAGCTGGCGGATAATGTGTTTAAGAAGGCCCACCATACGAGTATTACTGTCGAACTTCAGTAGTCTTACGATCTGTTAGAGTTCGTAATGTGTGGTTTTCCAGTACTATGATATTGTCGTATACGATATGGCTCCTACCCATCCTATAAGCTCCATATCATTCCAAAATGCACAATGCTTGCGATATGACTGAGAAGGAGGCATACTAGTAGATTATTCGATTATTTACGAAGTGAAATGGAACCTTAAGGTAAACAACTCTGCCTTAAATCCTTAGGTTGTGGCTGACAAATTACAGTATTTAATATCCAGTATTTAATATTTGCATTCAAGGATCTCCGTGCTAGTATTTCAAAACCTAGTTTGGGCTCGCGAAATACTCATTATTAAATACTAGGATCCAAATACTCATATTATATACTGAGTATTTCGCGAGCTTAAACGGGCCTTAAGACAGAAACACAGAAGGTGGCTTGAATGAGATGAGGTGGAGCGTCCATCTTTGCTCTAGTAGACCTACATTTTATTCGCCATCACACCCCTGCTCTTGGATTTGAAATTGTTGTCAATATACTTGACATCGTCCAACAAAGATGTGAATGAAGATTTGGCGCCCAAAAAATCTCCTTGCGGAAGATCTTGGGGCTGGAATTCGGGGAAGAAGGCCAGGGAAGGAGTTGAGTGATTTGTAATGGATTAGCTAATACACTAAAGTTGTAACGTACTTGATAAGCGACCCGTGTTTACATACGTCCCGTGTTTTTTGCCCCACCATTTGATCTTACCTACTATTTACAACCATAATATCTTCACCAATTACTGTCTAAATGTCTTAACAAGAAGGCCGAATTACTCTGGCTATTCAGGCCTATCAACAAGGTCATTTCAATAGCCTTAAAGCGGCTTGTACGTCATACGACGCGCCGTATTCGACCGTACGTGACCGCGTCAAAGGATATATTCCGCGACGCGATTTCCGACCCGGAAATAAGAAGCTCACGGATCTCGAGGAGTTAACACTTATACGATAGATATTAGCTATAGAAAGTAGAGGTCTACCGGTTAGAATCGATTCTATTTATTAGATAGCTAATTTACTTCTTTAAAAACGGTCTAGAACGAGTTAAAATAATTTAGTTATAGTTAGCTAACGTTAGGTTTATAATTTTATACGACACTATAATTCTTTATAGTCGAAATATATACGAAAATACGATTACTAGCGAGCTCTCTACAAAGATCCTACGATTCTATAGGCCTAGTTTTAGCTCGTATAGAATATAATTACTAAATATAGAATACTATAGAACGATATCTATAACTTCGACGAGACTAGCTTTTAAATAGGTATTATTACGACTATAAAGGTTATTATAGGCTTAGAATACACTAGCCGGCTAGTTTACGTATAGCTAGAGAATCGCGAATAGGTTATAGTTATTACGAAGTTAGAGAAACTAGGGGCCGAGTACGTGTAGTACGTGACACGTACGTACTAGTATCTTATATTTAAGCTTTCGTTCCTCTAGAACTCTCTTCTCTTCTTACTTTATTATTTACTTAATATAGTAGTTTCTATTTAACTTCGTATTTATTATAGTAAGTAGTAGTTTACTCTATATAGTTATATTATAATAAAGTTACCTCTTTACCTAGAAAGGCCTACTATAATATCCTACTTTATTTATTCGTTTATTTTTATCTTTTTTCACGTTATATATTACTAAACGTAGTATACGTTATATGTCCCTAAATAATAACTATATAAACCTCTCTCTTAAACACTTATAGAAGACGTTATAGAGGTAGAGGTCGAGATAGAGCCTCTCCTACTTACACGTCTACATAAACTATTAGAGTCTTAATTACTATCTAGCCGATAGATAATAAATCTCTTCTCGAAGAATAATTCTAGGACGAGTAACGTAGCGAAAGCTCTCTTCTCTCGCTACTACTAATTACTTCTATATAGTACGACTAGATTATAGCGAGACTTAACTCTCTTAGCTAGAATAATACTTAATTACGTACAGCTATCTAGGTATATAATACTATCTCTACTATTAAGAAAGATAGAGTAATTACTAGACGTACACGTTAGTAGAATACCCTAAGAAGTTCTCTATATATCTCTATAGGCTAGAACTATTAATCTAGATCTCTACGACAAGCTAAGATAAGCTCTCCCTTAAGCTCTACTATTCGAAACGCGAGGCTTAGCGCTAAGGTTAAGGACGTACCTTAATTAGACGATAGAAATAACCCTTTCTTACTTTAGTAGTAACTCCTACTTAGAAGTAAACTAGTAGTAAACTTAAACTACTTTACTAGCGATTTAGATAAGAAAACACATGTGTTTACTTATATAACTAGTAAGGTAGCTACCTTACTTAAGACAGCTATAGTAGTAGAAGATAACCTAGAAGACACCTTCCTAGATTAGAAATCTATAATTAAATACCTAGTTACTAGCCTCTAGAACCTATATAAGAAAGCTAATATAAGGTATAAATATAAATACCTTAGAATGAAATTAGACGACTTATTCTTCGACTTTAAGCTTAAGTTCTTATAGTACGCTACCCGAGGTAGGATCACTAAATTAGAGTAGAAGAATAATCTATATAATAAGCTTACTAAGCCTCTATAGGACGAAATACGTATCGAGGTCTAAAAGATAAGAGACTTTAATAACTTCGTCGATCTTACTTCTAGAACTAACGTAAGGCTTAAGCGAGATAGAGCGAGAGCCTAGACTATAATTAAAACTAAGAGTCGTACTAAGCTTAGACGTTCTATTACCTCTCTCTTACTTTCGACTACGCCGTAAGCTAAGACTAGTACTACACCCCTCTTATCTCGTTACTTAACTCCTATAAAGTAAATTATTAAAAGACGTAAGACTACGATCTCTCTATCTAATATTACTTACTATAATTATAGAAAATTAGATTATATACGCTCTAAATACTCTCACTCTAAGCGAGATATAGACCTTAATAAGATTATAGAATAGAAGGAAGAAAGCGAGTTAGAAGAAGACAACAAGCTGTTAGGAAATAGAAGCGCCTAAGAGAAGACTCCTTCTTAGGCGAGTTAGTTAATTTAGCTAAGCTAGATCTATAGTAGTTAATAGGTAGAAAGTATATAACTGTTTTATATAACTTATTTATAAATAGATACGTACTTTCTTTATAAGTACTTATTAACTCTAGAGTAAATAGATTTATATTTATTAACTAAACTATAGTAGTTAACTAGACTAAATTCCTAGAAATTAAAGCTTAACAACTACTACGCCCTATCTCTGTCTTAGAATTTAATAGACAAAGCGAAGTAAGTATCTCTCACGTTCTTCGTCTATATCTTATAATTAATAGACGACGACAATTAAACCTACTATTTATAATTACTCTCTTAGACTCTTACTAAGTAATCCTAGGACGAAAATAGCTTAAGTACTTTAGGATTACACTCGATTATTAAGCTAGACGCTTAACTTAGCCTCTAGAGTACTACGTAATAACTCTCTAGCTATAGAACGAGACAATTATTCTATAAGTAGTAATTATACTAAAACGACTAGTACCTTTCTACTAAGCTAATATAGTTAGAAGAGATAAAGTAATATTAAAAGAAGAGAAGCGACGATAAGACGGACGAGTTATAAGTACTATAATTAGTTAATTATCTTCGTCTACTTCGCCTACTTCGCCTACTTCGCCTACTTCGTCTACTTCGTCTACTTCGCCTACTTCGCCTACTTCGCCTTCGCCTCCGCTACTAAATAAATAGTTAGAAGTTATTATAGGAGAGGTAATACCTCTAATAAAGTAACTCCGCTAGTTTAAGCTATAGCTTTAAAGACGTATAACTTATAAGTTAGAGCTCCGGAAATCTCTATACTAGATAAACGACAGGCTTTAAGACAAGTAACGAGCTTAGGATCTAGCTCTCTCGCGCTCGCCTAAGCCGCTATAGAAGCCTCAACTACATTTAGCTACTACTCTAGACATTTCTCTAATTTCTAGTTATACTATACACCTAAATAGTTAATAGACCGATAATAAGCTCTTCTCTATAAGCCTATACGAGATAGACTGTGTTCTTAACTAAAACTCGGCCTCTCTAGGAACAGTAGGCTAGGAAGACCTATACTAGCTACTAAAGACCTATTTATAGTTTATAGACGTGTTTTCTAAGTTAGTCTTAGACTAGCTTCTACTATATCACTCGTACGATCACAAAATCGCTCTAGAAGCCGACGAAAAGTAGCTTTTATATAGTCTACTATATAAAATAAGCGTACGAGAGCTTAAAGCGATAAAATAGTACCTACTTAAAAACCTAGATAAGAGATTTATTAAGGTAAGCTAGGTACCCTTCGCTACTCCTATACTCTTTATTAAGAAACTAAATAGTAGCTTACGATTCTATATTAACTACCGTAAGCTTAACGCTTTAAGCTATAAGAACTAATACCTTCTACTCTTAATAGATAAGACTCTAGTATAAATTTCTAGGGCTAAGATCTTTATAAAACTTAATATTTACTAGGTATTCTACTAGATACGAATAGACCCTAACTTAGAGAAGTTAACGACCTTCTATATAAGATATAGCGTCTATAAATATAAGGTTCTTCTATTTAAACTTACGAATAGGCCTACTATATACTAGAGGTATATAAATAACGTTCTATTTAGCTACCTAGATAACTTCTATACTACCTACCTTAATAATATTCTTATCTATTTAAACGATCCTCTAGAACACGAAATGTACGTTAAGCTAGTACTATAAAGACTACGCGACACGGATTTATAGACCGATATTAAGAAGTATAAATTTAGTATTATATAGATAAAATACCTTAGCTTTATTATCTTAACTAACGGTATTTCTATAGACCTAGAAAAGGTTACTATTATATAAAACTAGTAAGTACCTTCTATAGTAAAGAGTATATAATCGTTTCTAGGCTTCTATAACTTCTATAGACGATTTATTAGAAATTATAAAGTTATTATAAAGCCTCTAATAGCTCTTACTTATAATAGCGTACTATTTAATTTCGATAACTACTATTATCACGTATTCTAGACTATAAAAGATACTCTTACTTTCGCGCCCTTACTTTAGTACTATAACTTAGAGCTAGAAAGTATACTAGAGACCGACGCTTTAGACGAGGTAATTATAGGAATTTTCTCACAGAAGTATAGCGAGTACTAGTTACCTATAGCCTACTTTTCAAAGACTATAACTCTAGCTAAGTGTAATTATAAAATTCATAATAAGAAAATACTAGCTATTATTAAATTCTTAAAGAAATAAAGACTAGAGCTTAAGTATATAGTCTAGCGTATCTAGATTTACATAGACTATAAGGCTCTTAAGTACTTTATAGCCTTAAAGAACCTAAACACGTACTAAGCTCGCTAGGTAGAAGCTTTAGCGGAATACTACTTTATTATTAAATATCGCTCTACTAAAGAGAATACACGTACGAATACTCTAACGAGACGAATAGAGGAAATAGAGGCCTAGGATTTAGTAAAGAAGACTAACTAGCTACGTTAACTACTCTAAAATAACTAGATTAATCCTCTGATTTTACGTCCTAACTCTACTTCTACTAGCTAGGCTCTAATTAACTTCTTAGACATAACCTCTCTTTCCTCTAGAACGTCGATAATTAATCGAATTCTAACTACTAACCGTACCTCTAAGTTACTTATAGCTGTTCGCTAATAAGTAGAAGCTAACGTAGAGAGTCTCTTTACCCTAAAAAATAGACTATTACTATACTATAACCGTCTTATAGTTTCTAACTTCTAGAACTTACGTATATACTTAATCTATAAGACTTATAACTAAGTGTCTACCGCTTACCTAGAACGTTAGAAAACTTATAAAATACTAGTCGTACGCTACTACTAGAAAGG
>MU251842.1:5220-25169 GCA_019669835.1 Amylocarpus encephaloides
CACAAAACAAACAAAACAAACAAAACAAACAAAACAAACAAAACAAACAAAACAAACAAAACAAACAAAACAAACAAAACAAACAAAACAAACAAAACAAACAAACAATACGCAGGTATAAGGAACAAATATTACGAGGGGAGCCGAGTATTAATCCTTAGCACCCCGCTTATATTCCGACCCTAGTATACCAAGCGATGAAAGTTCCCTCTTCGCCAAGGCTATGGCTTTCAGCTACTCAACGCTAGAATCCGCCATGTCTCAATTGAAACGGCTCAATATTACTTATATAGAGTCAATGCCCGCCCGCCCCTCATCCTTTCTTAAACTACGAAGTACACCAGTCCTCTTAACCTGTTAATGTAATGTCGTCCACAATTCCCCCACAATCACCCTCTTCAACCTCCTCAATAACATCCACCACCACCACCACCAACGCCCTCACAACCCTCTTCACCCCACCCCCGGCATGCACAACCCAATGGATCGCATTCAGCCGCGGCGACATCTATTCCCCCAAGGAGACCTACATCCAAAGAATACACGAGGATTCATTCATTAACTTCCAGTCCTGCTATCCCACGTCCACAAGAGCTAGAGAGGACATGTATCGCAACTACCTGCCACTCTCCTACAGCCCTGGCATTTGTCCTGCGCAGTATACGACGGCTGACTCGGGATATAGCGGGGGACTTATGAAAGCTACTTGTTGCGCGAGGTAAGATTTGTTCCCCAGTACAGTACGGGGTCTCACGTCTAATAATTGATCAAACTAACGGATTGTCTCGCGCAACGACAGCGGCTTCACACTCCACACAACCAACACAAGCCCTTACCCTCTATACTCCACGTACCGCTACTGTATCTCCTCCTACGCAACTGCCACATCCGCACTTATCCTCAAGGAAAACGGACTGTATTCCACAGTTCATACTAACAACGCTCCTGTTGCTGTGGGTCCCGGCATCGCCGTGCTCGATGCGGTGACGGTGGCTTGGGAGGTGGGTGATCTGCCACTGTTCCCTAGTAACGCAAGGCCGGTGGTTGGGACGGAGGTGTTGGCGGATTTGGGTGAGGCGGAGAGTAGTTTGGTTGTTACGACGACTGAGGCGGCGGCGACAGCGGGGGCGGTGCCGACTTCTAGTAGGAGTGAAGGGTGTAGCCCGAGGGTCAGGAGGCATGCGGTTGCTATGGGAATTCTGTATTTAATCTTGCTAGGAATTGCTCTGTAGGACTCGTGCACATGCTGGTGAGCGATCTGTAAAGAGTTTTTACGAGGTGATCTTTTTGTCTTCTCTTATCCCTTCTTCCTTATCGCCTTTTCTGTTCTCACTCTCTTCATTCTAACTATCTGTCACCCAGCAGCGAAGCGAGGATAATCTTCTGGCAACCTCAGAGCTCGCTAATATGCAGGCCCCTTTCTTTTCTGGCTTTGTTGGCGCCAGGGGTCACGTTTCCAAACATTCAGTGAGTACAACAGAATTGCCCTCGTTTGCTACTTTGCGCTCGGGGAAGTCCGAGCGAAGCGAAACCCCGACGATTACGGAGTACTTTGTAGTTGTACTCTGTATCCGATTATTCCTTTTGGGGCTAACTATGATGTTCGGTAGACCCGAGAATACCAGAAGGCTACTGTAAAGGGGTTGACGGTCTTGGACATTACAGGGGTAGAGAAATGTCAAGCAGTGGATCTGGTATCTGACCAGGTGATTGGCCCCTTCAGGATTCTCGACTTCATGTGGGCCGATTTAATTTACTACGGCTGGTGGATAGTGTACCTGGTATACAACCTATAGGCCTTAATAAATGTAAAATTGAGGTCATAGCACCTGATTTTCGGAAGGGTAAGCGCCAATCACCTGGTCAGGATAAGTCTTTACGATCGGCCATTGGTCAAAGGCTATCGCGTCATTTTACATTTACTAAGGCCTGTATGTTATACACACCCCCTGCTTCGACCAATAAATACATCGTATATCATAGGAGCTCACCCTTTCTTGCCTGTTTCAATATGATCTTGTTTGTTTGTTTGTTTTATCCTTTTAACGTCCTATGTAGGTCAAAGACTATAGTAGGACGCCAGACCCTCAGGTCTGGAAGCCGAATAGTAGACTAGCTACAGGTCAAGATGTTTTTTCAGCACTCCGGGGGACAAGTCCCCTATTAAGGACTTTACTAGCCAATATTAATAGGCTAGTAGCCTATTTTAAGCTATTATCTATCAATCCTCGGCGTGTGTTATAGTATTTTAGTAGGGGTCGATCCCCGGGTAGACAAAGGAAAACAATGAAGAAACCGCGCCCCCTTCCTGTCCCCCCCCCCTCTCAACTCCCCTCCCCCTTCTGATCCCTAGACTCCTGTTTCCCTTTAACCCCATCCTTGCTCTACTTATGCCTAGTATTCCCCTCGTAGGCTTTCCCCCAATTCGAAAGAGTGGCCCGTAGGCACTTGTAATCACCCTTGAGTCGGTTACGTAAGCACGTATAAATCTAAGTTTTCGTGAAAACACCTAAAAACACATCCCTTTGCCCTACTGCCTCAGCTATCTCACAAGTGTGTTCCGAAACTCGTATAGTAGTGAAAGATAGGTATAATCGGGTTAGCTTTGAAGGATCTTCGTGGTTCGAGTCGTTGAGAGAGGAGGTGGGGAGAGAGGTGGGACTAGTCGTGGTCGTGGTTTCTTCGAAGGATCGGCAGATCAAGGACTGAATCTTAGCTCTGGAATAGTATTGCAATAGCCTCAGTACTATTCCAGAGCTAAGATTGATTCAGTCCTTGATCTGCCGATTTTTCGAAGAATCCACGACCACGACTATGATCTCTAGTGCCCTTGGAATAGCGTTTCTCGCTTTCCTTTCTACTGTACCTAATACTTCGGTTCGCCTCGTGATACGAGCTATGTTATACTCCGTATAACATAGCAGTATTACGTACTGTACTGTAGTTGCAATCCTGAGGACTCTCGAGTCTCGCCCCAGTATGATTCGCGTAAGTTTCGTGATCGCGTCCGACCTCGTCTAGTCAACGATGAGCTTGCGCCTCCTTATACTGACACCTGCGGGCCAGTCAAGGAAGACTTCACTTAATACATTAACCCTCCGCTCTCGCAATGGAACGGCGGCTTTAAGAATGCCAGCACTTCGACGACACTAAGCATACTAGCTAGTCTTCTAGACCTTTCCTGCCGGCAACAAAGTCACCTTCGTTCCTTCAGGCGTACTAGCGCCACCAGCTGTTATTCTTCGCAGAATAGTGAATATAGGCAACAATTCGGCTCGGAATCGCCATCATGGCCTCTCTTCTGGTAAAGCCTACCTTTAGGGGCTTCGAAAATGGCACAGCAACCAATATAAATACGACAGAGTTCCACATCAGTGGTGATTTCCGCTCTGTATTCGGCAGATAAAGAAACTCCGGATGTGATCAAATAACCATCTCTCGATTCGGCATTTCAATCACATTAAAAGCTCTAAAATTGGACGAGAATAATTTCGTTGAATAATTGAAATTCCTTGAGCGATCCGAAAGCTCGGACAGCTAACCTTCAACTATGAAGCAAGCTGGCTGATCTGTGGTAAGCTCAACTTGAGCATTTGATAAAAATTATCCGAATACTACGGTACTTCTAGAAACCCGGGTTTCAGTGCCATCAACCAACACTGTAGCCAGCCAGTTGTGATCGGCATCCACCCTCCTGTTAAGAAGTTTTCTAGTGCCATGAATCAACACTGAGTCCAGCCAAGTCTAGTCAGCTTGCTCGCTCCATCCTCTCTCGGGACCCCATCCAACGACCTTATTATGAATTTTCACAACTTCCTCTAGGCCTGACATCATATCGCCAGTTCTCTTGACCCCAGAAAAGCCATCGAATTCCACCACCTTGATATTCTGTACCACAGTCAGGACAGAGTTCAGCAGCCTTCCTGAGAAACGCTCGTATACACCGTCGCCCATTCGAAATCCTTCGTAAATAGCGTCGCTAGGGTCACACTCGACGAAGACCTTCAGCACACGCACGCTCTGGCAGTCGATCAGCCCCAATGCATCGTTGACGACCCAACCGCGCGGAGGGTGGTTCCAACCGGGCCCTACTCGTAGTTCAAGTGATGTAATCAACTTCCTGTAATGTGAGGGAATACGAGCAAGAAGTAGTTTCTTAGTTTTGAAGTAGCAACCTGGATATGAAGGGAAGAGTCGGAAGGTGTGCGTGCTGAAGAAGTGTTGAGTAGCTTCCAAGTAGATTGCGCGCGACACGCAGAAAAGAGACAACAGCTTTTGCCTTTTTAGCATCGCGAAGTTATACGGATCGAGGTCGATGACAGCTGGCAAGGTGGAGAAAGTCATGTAATATATTTTCCTTCGCAGCTCTAGTGGGAGGTCGAGGAATCGAAACAGCTCGTTCTTTTTGGTAGCTGAAGCGGAGTCTTCCTCATCTTTGGTAGATGGAAAAGCTGAAGAGGGTGGCGTCTCTGCGGCTTTGTTCTTTACGTTATTTGGACGTTGCAAGGCTTCCGACGGGGATGTTGAAGCTGAGGCACTTTGTGGACCCGCGGTTCCTTTTTTCTTTTGAGGAACCATGGCGGAGGGGGTATTAGGGGGATTTTCAGGACACAGAAGATGGTAATGGGTATCAAAGAATTGTGTACGGAGGGTGACTTCAATTATTAACGAAGGGCCGTGTGGTGGTCAGGCGATGCGACGTGATGAAAAGCGAAGAAAAGAAGTGGAGGTGAAGGCGGAGGTGGAAAATTTGGAATATCGAGGTGCAACGGGATCGAATTGCTCTTGGTGGAAGCTCCGAAAAGCTTCCGCCTAACATCCAATTCTTGAGCAAGCCATCTTTGTCTCCTCAGTTTGTACAACTTTGCGTCCACGGAAGAGGAGGAACGCAATGTCAAATTTCGATTGCTGAGTGTCAACTTGAAGAACAAAAGCTTCTCCGCCACAAAGAAGCAATTTATAACGGATAGCATGACTAAGCACGAACTCGGTGCTAGGCTGTATGGGGACGCAACCGTGCACTAGAAATATTATTTCCAAGTCCGATCAGGCTGAGGAGCTATGAAGCAGACGAGCATTTCTCCAACCACCTTGTACTTGTTATATTTACTAGACACAGACTGTCAACTTCTTGACTGAAGTTGCCACCGCGTCCGGGATATCTTCATTATGTTGTCCCGTTCTATTACCAGATTACAAGTTCCTACAGTACTGCGAATCACCTCATCAACGCCAACAGTATGGAGTCGGTCGATGGCGCGACATAACAAGCCGAATAACCCTCAGAATAAGCCGCAATGGGATCAGTCAAAACAGGGCGATTCTCAATCTCAACGACCTGCAGGCGCAACTCCAGTATTCACATCTCAGAACAACTTACAGAGCAGAGGCAAGTCTGGGAGACTAGATTTTTCAAAGAGACAGGACGAAGTTAGTAAAGGAGCATCGCCAGAACGATACAGCCTACCAAATGAAGGAAGTAGTGCTAGAGTGCCAAATCCATCTTCTCGAAAGGAAGAGGATCCAGCATTCTCAGGGAAGCAAGATGAATTCGACGCAAATGCCTCGCCCTCCGACAAAACGGCACCACAATCAACGTCACCATCTTCGATTGATCCTGCGGAAAGCCAGAAATTCACTAGACCTCTCCCAGACCTCACGCAAGGCATCCCCTCTACACTAGAATACGAGACGCTAGATAGCAGTGGCAACAAGGGCCTTCCTGCCTTCAATTTAACCGAAGCAGCGGAGCCAGGGGAGGGACCTGGTGGCCGATCTCGAGGAGAACTACCTGCGTCTGCATATGTCTCCTCCTCAGAAAGAAGGCGGTTGCGAATGGCTAATTACTTGTACGCGACATTCGCTGGAGCCATAGTTGCAGGAACAGTCTACCTAGGTAGAGATTGGGAGACGGAGGAGGAGGAGGTCAAGCATGCGACAGATGCGCCATCAGGATGGGCATTTGGTCTTTTCTGGAGCCGCGCGAAAGCTCGACTCTTCGATCAATTGAACTACTACAATGAACCCGCCTTCCCAAAACTCCTACCAGATGTCGATCCCTCCTTTGAGCGACCATACACATTAGTCTTAAGTTTGGAAGATCTTTTGATTCACAGCGAATGGACTCGAGAACATGGATGGAGATTGGCAAAGAGACCCGGTGTTGACTACTTCCTACGATACCTAAGCCAATACTATGAATTGGTCATTTTCACCAGTCAGCCATGGGGAATGGCGGAGCCAGTCCTTCGAAAATTGGACCCCTACCATATTGTCACTTGGCCACTGTTCCGTGAAGCGACACTTTACGAGAACGGGGAATATGTAAAGGTAAGTTGCCATCCGAGAGTATTCCAATACAGACTAACAATATATAGGATGTGTCATATCTCAACCGCGATCTATCGAAAGTAATTGTCATCGACACCAAAGCTTCCCATGTCAAGAACCAACCCGAAAACGCTATCATCCTTAAACCATGGGAAGGCCAAGTAGGCGACAAAGACCTTGTCGGCCTGATTCCCTTCCTCGAATACATCCACACCATGGCATACACAGATGTCCGAAAAGCCCTCAAATCTTTCGAGGGAACACATATCCCCACTGAATTTGCACGGAGAGAAGCCATCGCAAGAAAGAAATTCCAGGACGGATTAGCCGAGGAAAAGAAGAAACGTCCAAAGCACTCTGGATCTGGATTTCTCGCGAACGCGCTGGGCATCAAACCCCAGGGCATGATGATGACCGATCCAAATGAAACTACGGCATCAGAGGCCTTTGCACAGGGCAAGATGTTGCAAGATTTAGCACGAGAACGTGGACAGCGCAACTATGAAGCCCTAGAAAAGGAGATTCGCGAGAACGGAGAGAAATGGCTCAAGGAAGAAGCTGCCCACGAGGAGAAGGCCAAGGAGGAGGGAATGAAGCAGATGAAGTCGGGCTTCATGGGATTCTTTGGCAGCAGTGGACCTCCACCTGCAGAACCATCGAAATAAGCTTGGCGGAATGTTAATATGCAAGGTCAAAATGGTGGGTGCACGTTCATGTATATTATTCTCCATGTTGGTCTCATTGGAGAGTGAAGTGGTGTACACTCTCTGCTCTATAACGCATGTTAGGGCGTCTATTTTTGGCCTAGTCTTCTGGGATAGGTTAGGTCCTTCATGAGCGTGCTAGTTGGACGGGTGGATTGTAAGATATATATATACGATGTGGTGATGAATAATATCTTTGTGGAAACGTATTCAGTTTCGTCCCTCTCTCGTCCTCTCGAGACACTCCTGCTGGGTTCGTCTTGTCTATTGCTTTCTTCGCCAAACCAGCTCGTTACACTTTCCCTCGCTTGCACTCTCCCGTTTTAGCAAAATCAGTTATCGTTCCACGCCATATCTCTCTTGCATTTTCATACCCTTATGCACACAGCACAACGATGGGGTCCCCGCTTGCGATATCGAGTCGCTGCAAGGGGATGCACAGTGGCTTGTCACATGCGTTACACGAAGCGCTTACGACGGACTAGCTAGCGTCCAACTTCCAACAGCGCTTCATCACATCTTATTCCAGTCGAATAGGGGAGTTTTCCCTTGTGTACGTGTGTATGCATGAGCCGCAGACCCGGTTTTATGTGTGTATATACCGGGCCACCCCCCACCCCTCTAGACACTCAATCAATCAGTCATTTCTACACTCCTTTTCAAGTGCAACGCATCTTCTCTCATCCTCCCCTCAATCTTCAATGGGATGAACCTACCCAGAATAAGAAATCAATTGAGCCCCGCGAAAATAATCGTCAGGTGTTCTTCGGTCCAGATATCGAGGGGTCATGTGGAACCTGAGTGCACGATCCGTTGACATCTGGCAAGACGTGCTCATTTAGCGATCTTGGAGAGTCCATTGGCTTGAGGCATGACGGTGATTGTATTTGTGTCTCGGTTGGATTTGTGCTGGTTGCTTTAGGCTTTACGTGCGTGCCTCGATCAGGACCTATAGGTAACTCGGGGAGGATGTCTCTTGATCTCTCCAGACGAGTTGTGTTCGTCGGCGAATGATATGCAATTTTGCTCCTTGACGAGAAGTATGTATCGCAGGTCTCCGAGGCTCCACCACGTTCTGTATACAATATATACCCTTCCAAAGGAAGTTTCAAAGCAGTCACCCAAACGGTTCCGGTGATTTAAAGGCCACTGGACTTCTTGTGGGAATAGCAGCGCAGTAATCAGGACCACCACAGCTTTGCAGACCTGGTTTTATAGAAGTCATTATAGAGTTTTCAGTCTCGGGTAGCGAAAATGGGAAAAATGAACCTATCGTCAAGCCATTCAATCCCATTAGAAGAATAGCATGGTGAGTCAGATCGCGAGACAGGGAGGTCACTGCCAGACTTATACGAAAGACTTTTGCTTGAGGATTAATCAGACCGAGGTTTCTTGCAAGCAGTTCAAGGGGTTTAGACTAATTCGTAATCTCAATCAATAAGGAAACATGGTGTCAATACCCACTCCGTCCCTATCCAATATGCCGCCAACCAATTTCATCCGTCCATCGCACCTCGTAGCCTATACTCAAACACACAAATCCTCTACATCAAGAATAACATTTTTCCCTCTCTAAGATCCGCCACCACCGCCACCACCGCATCCCCCTCCTCCACATCCGCCGCTTCCCCCTCCCCCTCCGCCGCTCCCACAACCACCCATACCAGAAGCACCGCACCCTCCTCCCCCTCCACAACCCCCGGGTCCACCACAACCCCCAGCTCCAATTCCGCCCGAGCAAGTACCTGCTGCGCAACTCCCAGCCATCCCCGCTCCAATAGGCATAACGCCAGGGTCACCAGCGTAGTACACACCGCCATACATCGGAACGGCCATATAAGGGCCATACATCATGTATGGATATCCCCATGCTCCATAATAGTATTGGTCTTTGGGTGGGATCTCGCGTCCTTTAGCTTGGGCACGTGTTTTTGCCTTCTCGTACGCAATGTCGAGGTCTTTCTGGCGTTTTGTTCGGAGACGTTCGTAGACAGCTGACTTCACGGTGTCGTCTTCGATCTTCACCGCATTGTGAACAGATATATGAGCCGAGTTGTCTGGGGGACAGAACTTTGCTGCATCTGAAGCGTGGAAGTTGTTCGCGAGCTTCTCGCTGGTGGATGTGCCGAAAATTCTGCTTGAGCTGGAGATGTGCTTGCTGCGAATCGCTTCGCAGTACCAGCACGTACATTCCGAATAGACCTCGTGGTACAGCTGCTCGTAAGTTTTGCTGGTGAATTCGAAACCAGTCTCAAGGAGGTCTTCGGAAATCTTGTCGTCGTGATCGATGAACTTTGCACATTGAGCAATCGTGAAATCGGAGTAGGATCTAGGTGAGAGCTGGTGAGTATGCCATGCTAAGTCGACATCAAGAGTAGGAACTGCCGTGCGTAGTGGATGTTCCGACATGATCCGGATAAAGCGTTCATACTTGGTGACCAGGCGTCTCATCGTGTGTGATGCGGCAGGACTGTGAAGCCAATCAAGGCTATGCATCTTGTCGACGAAAACACCTTGTCGAAGAACAGCCCCTCCAAGTTCAAGAGCAAAGACTGAAGTATTACTCCAATATCGAGACATCATCTTTCGGATCGCAATTTTGTCCTCGCGCCTCAGAAAATCGATCCTGATACTTTGCTTGTTATTGACAATGTTGACTATCTTTCTGATTTTCAGAGTCTTCTCGATAAGGTCCTTGACATTATCCATCGTTGGACTTGGATTCGTGAGGCTGATGAGATCGAGAACTTCCGATTTAAGTTGCGAGAGTATAAGCCGATTGGGAAACGTCACATTAAACCTGTCGACCTCGAATGGCATTGGCATGATTGGTAGTCCCTCCTTAGCCGTCAAAATGGTGCCTCCCAGTGGCCAGTCTCTCAAGATGAGATGTTCAACATCTTTCTTGAAATGCGCGACTCGTAAGAGCTCGTGGTTGATGACCCCAGTACATCTATGACAGATGAAATAAAGATCCCGATCACCGTAACCGGTCCCAGTCAGTGCCATAATCCTGGCATTGTTAGTTTGCATTGTTGGTTCATGATAGAAGTACTTGCTCTTGCTTGGATTGCTTTTCACCTAAGCCAACCGTGGTCCATGGAATCTCTAATGCTTGAGAACACCTAGGACAATCGAGTTTCTTCTCGAGGGGGTCTTCAGTGTTATTCCAACTGAGCTCTGTGCCACCAACAAAGGCAACCTTTGCTTTCTCGGTAACAACATAGTTGAAATTGGTGTCGATGGCCGCATTCACAGGAGCCCATGGCATACCTGTGGCCCAGACACTGGGCAAGTCGAATTTAATGCAATCCTCGAAGTAGTCTCTGGGATTGAGCATGAAAGAATGCCAAATCATAAGGATATCTAAGCATATTAGTATTCAGTCACGCCAATGTTCCCAGCCGAAACTAACCAACAGGGGGTAAACTATCAAGAGTCCATTGCAAGACTTGACCTCGTTGGCGGAAAGTTGAAAGCTTCAAGTTCGTAGCGATCATATCCTTGCACTTTAATCTCTCGGCGCCATTCGTAAGGCACACCACCTTGAGCCACCAAACCTGGAAGCGTTCCACGGCTCTTGCGACGTACAGAGCCCATCTCTTCTCTCTCATCTTCACAAGAGTCTCATCTCTGTTGTCACTCATCTCCGCTTTCCCATCCCAAATGCCAAACAGTCCATCCGTGTATCCGATATCCTCTTTCAAGGCAAAGATACAGTGGAGGAGCTTGAGATGAGCGAGGCATGTCTCCGGAGTGGGCCGAACATCGGGAACAGTAGGAAAGTGAAGATTCGAGAATGCTTCGCTGAGATATTGCTGTGTTGGACCTGTAGAAGTGTCTTCCGCTGTATAGGATGGAAGCGCTTCTCGAGGAGGGATGGTGGATGTGGTCAAGTCTCCTGGTGCTTCCCGCGTTTGATTGTCGTCACTCCGAAGCTTAGAGGATAGCTTCCCGAGAATAGCTGGAGCCATTGTGAAGGTGATTTAGCAGGTAGATTTCTGGACCATGCGGCGTAGAATGAGGGAAAGCGGCCGTTGGATTTGGTGAGAGAGAGATGAGTCTTCTTCCTGTGTTCGAAGAAGGTTGCGTGAAGCAAGAAGTCTCGTCGTGAACGGTGATGTTTCTTAAGATGAATCACAGCAGCAGCTCAGCTCATCATATATGAGGCGAGATACTCCGTAGGTTGCACCTTCTTCTCCCTTCACCAGTCGGTGGGATGTGACTTGAATCCTAAAACACGTGACGAAGTCTGGGGCTGAGCCGAGCGACACGATAGATAGACGAAGCTTAACCCCTGCAAGATCCCTTGGATGACACTTAGCAGCCAATGAGCATCGCGATTAATTGTCTGCCTTTCGGTAAACGAGAGCTTGTTTTCGTCTGGGACAGCGATGAGGCTTCCATTATGCTTCGATCCACGTTCTAACGCGAATCCTTCGTTTCTAGGATCATGTTATGGCTAGCCGAGCGTAGGATCATCCCCATTGTTTACTTGTACAGTACTTGTTCGCCCAAGAAACGTCGCATTTAGTAACGCAGAGGATATGATAGAGCGCGGCGAGGTGCCATGATTGGGAAATAAATTTCGAAATTCTATCTTCTCGTGGTTGTCGATGACGCAATTCCTCTACTTCATGTATGTAGTCGTCGACGTGAGTTGCGAGTCGCCCTGTCTAATAATTTGGGAGACGTATGCTTTCAGGCAGATTATTTTCCACTATCAGAGCACGTGCCCTTTCGATCGGCCGTGGTGGCGCTTAAAAGGTGTCGAAGAGGATGCCTAAAAGTAAAGGGGTCGCCAGAAAGCCTATCAGTGGTTAGTTGCATGCGTCAACCGCCCGAAGATACCTCCCCCTTTGTGTAACCGGGTCCCTGTATTCGGTTACGTTTGGCGACGGGAAACCCGCTTGAAAAATCCAAGGCGAGGTAAGGTTTCCTCCTCCTTCGCTTCCTCTTGCTCAAAGGCTTCCTTGATACTGCCTGGCTCGATTTTAGGACTTTGGCTAATGTAGACGCGCGAATATTCGGTTCTGTAGTTTAGGTTTCCCTCACATAGTGACATAATAAACATGTCCTGCAGTCATTTGGCGTCCCTAGGAAGAGGGGTTTTGCATTCGCCCTAGTCTCGCCATACCTTGACGACCCATCTTCAAATCGAGTGTCCATTCCATCCACTGGAGCTCGTTACTCCACGAGCCCTGTTCTGTATTGATCAAATACTACCGAAGACTACTTTCCCAAAGTACCTTGCTAGCCATAAAGTCTACTTAGTATTCAGTACTACACCGTGTGCCACTGCTTCAGTGCTAAGCAATCATGCACACTGTAGCATTTGAGACTGCCCTTAGTCGACAGGCGCTTGTATTCAAATACTTGCCACCAGCGGTAGTCCATGTTGTTGTACAGTACTTTTTAGGATGATGGGGACATATTCTATTGGAGAATGTCTTTCAACCGACGTCCACCCTCGATAGGCTACTGTCCTCAATAGCATTCAAACTGTTGACTGCTTGACAAGCTCCGTATCAAGTGAGATCCGGGGAGAAAGCAAGGGGTGACTCCCATGGACTTTATATCCCGAACTCTGTGTCTTCATAATAGTATGTGCCATGGGGAAGCTGGATTCGGAATCATCCATTGCAGGGCTGTAACATTGAGGGTCAATTGGTTGACCTGGAGTAAGGCCCTTTTTGGGGGTGTGACGAATTATTAGTCTGCAGCAATAGAAGTAAGTTCGCTCTATATTGTTCCTCGTTATCAGGTAGAGCAAGTTCCCAAGTTCGCTTTCTCCTACCGTCATATACGAAAATGTGTGCATAATGTCCCCCAAACCAAATGAAGATCTAAACTGGATGTTTAAAGAGCACCGCGGTAGTGGTTTAATACAACTCAGAGATAAATTCTGTGCCATAATTAGTGGGGAGTGTCTTGGACAGGATTGCCATCTCAGAAATCGACAAGAAGAATTTTGAAAGATGATAGAGAATATCTGCTGAGGGGTTGGCGAGAAAACTTTGCTGGTCGGCCCCCGCGTTCTTTTTCATGACTTTCAATTGTGTAGACGACGTGGTTGACCGATCGATCTTCTTCGAATCGAACACTCTTGGCTAGAGAGGGTCGAGTTCGAGAGGATATCAGCATGTCGCCCGCATTGCTTCGATTCCCTATGAGCAAAGGATTCATGTGCCGACGGTTTGAGTCAGGTGGACCGGCCGAGCGAGTTGCAAAGTATTCATAGTTCTGGGTGTAAAAATATCGGGACATTGTCTTGACGGAGAGTGAGGTGGAAAAACAGAATCGGTCAGAAATTCGGTTTCCTGGGTGGGTGGGAGCTAGAGAGGAGCCCTAAATGTGAAATCCGGGGAAAGAAGGGGGTTACGTCAGGTCAGGTCAGACCAAACCACTTAACGAAGTAACGACGAAAGAAAACCGTGCTCACAATTCTCTTACCCTGACATTACCATCAATGCTCTGGTCGTCTTGCATATTATTAAATTCGTAGGTATAATACAATATTCATAAATCCGGAAAGGGCTCTGTCCCCGGAGTAGGTGTTGTTGGTCTCGAACCTTCAGGGACCACAACTAACGAGGGGGTCTGCCGATGCCTTCTTCCTCTCGAGTTCTCTTTTCCAGGGTTTTCTTTTCCAAAGCTGCCAAATTGTGAGAAGTCCAGAGTTTGGCTTCTTTGCATACGTCTCGGAAAAGGGTCGGCCACCATTGGGCTCGTCGGGCTCATCATGCCATGTGGTGTCATGGTCCCCGATATCGTCAACCTTCGTCGGCCAGTATTAATTTGCGTCATCAAAGGCACGGGTGCCTCGACCGGAATGTATAATTGCACGGCGATGACTCCAATATACACCATAGCGACACCGAGCGTAACGAGATCCAAAATATGCACAAGCCACCAGATATGTTGAGTTCCAAGGCCACAGTTTACGAAGTCGTATTTCCAATCCCAGGTATCTTCATCAAACCAAAGACTTAGAAGACCAGCATTTCCAGCAAAGCTTCCCATCATGCTTCGCACTGTAACCTCCCTTACACCTGGAACATCGGGTTGATCATCCAATTTTGAAGCCTCCGCATCTTTCCACCTCAAAGCCTGCCATTCGCGTTCTGGTGGCGCAGACTGGTTGATGTAATGATATGTGTCGCATCCCTCATGATCATGTCCATTAAGGATGAGGCCTGAACGCCCAAGTCCCTGACCGGCGACATTAGTATTGCCGCTCATGCCAAAGATCCCCTCTGCGAAGCCTTTTGACGCAGGCGCGGAGAGGTGGTTTTGCTCTTTGACACCGTGGTTGAAGTCCTGGCCGAAGAAGTCGAAAAAAGGTCCATCAACGCAAATGCCCGCCTTCTTGAACATAGGGATGTGTGTTAATAGTATGGTAAAGTGTGCCGGCCGATTGACATCCTCGGAATGAGTTATGATCTGGTTCAAGAAAGTGTAGGTTTCGTCTTGGAGCTCTTTTGAGGAGGCTGGAGTATCAAGATTCATGTCATTCAACACGACAATCCTGATCTCGGGGGTTGGGTATTTGTCCTCGCCTTCGTCCACAGCATCTAGCACATCCCACGTACGATTCACTGGCATTCGAAAGCGCAACTCGTAATTCGCTTTTCCAAAAACGCGTGTGAATCTGTCCATTCGATGTTGGGAGAGGTCACCCGCATAGCCAATGTCGTGATTCCCCGCTACATTTATTATCCTGTTCTTCCAGTCTTCAGCATCCTCACCTAGTGTTATATGCTCCTCAAAATCTTCTTTCGGCTGCGAGGCGATCTCATCCGGCATGCGCTTCCCTCCACGCATCACTCGATTCCAATATCTCCAACCACGGGTTTCGAACTCTTGGTCGTCAATCCATTGGCTTCCAACCAGATCCCCTAGCACCGTGACATGTGTCGGGTCTGCCCACCAATGCAGAGTATTGTAAATATGCCCCAAGTAATAGTCATTTCCAATGTGATCTAGCCTCTTCCTATACAGCTCGAGGAAATCGGGAATATCTTCAAGATAGAAGTCGATGAGGTCGTGCAGACTATGCCGTAATCGCTGAAGCGGATTGTGCCTGACTCCGTCCAAAAGGAAACAATCCCTCCAGAACTTCACAAGATTCGGGAAAGAAGATGCATCGGGATCATAATAGGGCGACTCTCCCTCGAGTTGCGGATCGCCGAGGGCGAGCAATCTGAACGGAGCCAAGCGGCTAGGAATGTGCTCGGAGAAGGGTGAGTGTTTTCGAACTGTATTTCGGTATGCCGAAGGACCATCTTTGAAGTCAGGGGCAGGAAAGGCGCAAAGATGGAAGAAGGGGTAGTAATAGAGGTAGGTGGTAAGGAGGACAGACACCGGCACTAGTGCTAACAGCGCATTCCGAAGAACAGAAGCGAAGTACATGTGAAAAACTGCATTTGAGAACGAGGATATGAAGAAACAAACTGGTTCGGGGATGGGTAGTGATCTTCGCAAATATTCCTGGATTCAATTTTGTCGCGGGTAAAATGCTCAGCTCGTTCTGGCAATCTGGCTCTGGAGACGCGTTAAAGGTGGTCAAGTCGGCTCGGGAATTTCTTACTCCGTCCTCCGTCACCCCTCGGCAACGCAATTGGCTCCTTGATATATTGTCAACATCACTTTGTCAACACTCTTGGAGATGAATGGAGAGGAATAGACATGAATGGATATGAATAAATAGACATGAATAGGTATGAGTAAATATGAATAGAGACGAATAGACATAAATAGATATAAATGGACATGAGTAGACATGAATACGAAGTGGACATGAATAGACATACATAAATAGGCATGAATAGAATAGGCATGAGTAAACATGAATAGAGACGAAAGCAAATTGTTATCACCTAGAGCTAGCAATATCTAGTTACCGGCGTATCCCTCCTAGTACTCTCTACGACCACCTCGCATACTACTTGGGATCACTCTTTCATCAACGTTAGAGGGCCTCAATCATTTCGAAGCCCGACCATCGATGGCATACGAGGACTGTAGTAGCGTGGATTTGAATTGACGAACGGGGCTTTCGTTCTCTTGAAAGCGTGCTATGCCACACAACGACAATTTACATGAACTTCTTCATCACCTTCTCGAATACCTCTTCCGCGTGCCGCTCTGCATCAAACTTCATCACCCAGTCCTCCCTTGGTAGTTCAATGCTCTTCGGATCCTTTTTCACCTTCTCAAAGTCGGTTTTGTGCCACATGTCCCTCGTGGCCTCTCCCAGCTTCTGAACCTTCTTCACTCGGTCATATCTAATGTCCTGATATGCTCTCACACCAGCGGGCACATTGGCTTTGCCGGCTCTCTTTAAGGTCACTGCCAACGTCACACCGTCCTCTAAGGCCTGTGTTGCGCCTTGTGCACTCGTAGGCAGGAATGGATGTGCTGCATCACCTAGCAATGCAATCCGGCCTTCTTTTGATACCCATGTTGGCAACGGATCACGGTATACCAATTTCCAGTCGACAATTGACGGTGTCTTTTCTACAATCGCTCGACACATTGGATCCCAGCCTTCGAGCACTTTGTACACATCGTCGAGTTTACCGGGGAAACTCCAGGACTCGTCGATATCGTGCTCATCTTTGTGTGTCAAGACCCAGCAGCAGTCCGAGCCGTTCTTTATCGTACTGAAGAGGAAGTGAACATCTGGGCCGATCCACCCATTGAAGGTATCACCTCCTGTGCAAAACTCCTTCGTACGAGGGTCTGCGATCATGTCCTTGTTTGAGAACCTGTTTTAGGAGGCCGTTAGCTCCGAGAATGTGGAACACAGAGGGCAAAAGCACACACCAGGCTCTGAAGACCGCATATCCACTACTCTTTGGCTTGTCTTCGTACCCAAGTACAAGAGTTCGCGCTTTGGATCTTACGCCATCACTTCCAATCACCATGTCTGCCCTGACCTATCGTCGGCTCAGCATTGGCTTCTCTTGATCTCGAACGGTTTTCAGACATACCATTTCACCACCCTCCAACTCTACACCAGCCTCCTTTTCGTTCTCAAAATACCGAACAACTCTCTTACCGAGCTCTATAGGGATTCCCAACTCCTTCGCATGATCAAAAACGATCTCATGGAGCTCCCCTCTATGGCCGTTGAAGGTTGGTGCTTCTAGGTCCCGAGGTGGACTCAGCTGATGTCTGATCACCTCTCCGGTATCGAACTTTCTGATCTTAAAGCCATGGTTCTGAAGGTCAATAGAGATCGCGCGCATTTTTGCAGTGATTGACCCATTGGCCCACTACAAACATTATCATCAGCTTCTCCTAGTGCCGTTTATTTGCTCGGTTGAAGTCCTGCTTACGCGATGGAAGATTCGTCCTCCATTGCTTCCAAATGATATTATATCACCCAGTGATTTCAGCTCAGGGAAAGACTCATAGATCACAACACTATGGCCTTGACGGACACACTCGATAGCTGCTGTGAGACCGCCGAAACCTGAGAAACTCGGATATCAGATTTCGGACATAGTTCAGCGCAGAGAACGGCTTACCTGCGCCAACGATGATGACTTTTATTCCGGATGAAGGAGGCTCTGCACCATCAGCTACGATAGGGTTTGTAGACCCCATAATTCCAAGCTTGGAAAGCAAAGCACCCATAGAGGCTCGACCAGTTCCTTTAGGAGACGAGGCCGCAGTCAATGCTCTTTTTCACCGAGGAGAGGTACGTCAACAAGTCTTGTCCGTCTATGGTGGTAAATTTCGATTACTCGACCGGATTATTTGGGGGAAGGAAATCCTACATCATAACATTTTCGGATCATTCCACTTAGGTTCTTCCTTCACGCTTGCTAACGTAAAGGATAAATACTCCTGTGGTGGGGCTTGTAAGTCAAACACCCCACACTCTTGAGACCCCGCAATGTAATTCTGGACATGCCGCTGCTTGAGCTGACGGTCGCAGTCAAACATCGTAAGATCTACGATGGAACGATTCAGGATGTTGATGTCAGTGTTGATGGATTGGACCTGGATATTTGGTATTTCTGTTTCGTCCCATTATCCGATATTTTAAGCGGCTCTCTCCTGCCTTAGTGGGCTGAATGGTGTAAGGAACCATACAATTTAGCAGCCTGTCTTTTCTGAAAGAGATCACTATCTTCATCTTCACCGTTATATTTCATCATTTCAAACAATATCCCAATCTAGCGTAATCTTATGGTTCGTTCCGGGCCTAGAGGCGAGAAGCAGTCTTCTTGGACGATCTCTCCCCGCATTATTCCTCTTTCAAATCACATATTGTTAGCAATCAGAGAACAAGCGGGGCTTGGAAACGTAAGAAGAAGAGAGCGGGGGAAGAGTTCCCATAAGTATACTGCGCATGACAAGAACCAACAAAATCTTGGTCCGAGTCTTCTCGCTCTCGCACATTGAAGGGAACTTGTCCTCCGAGAAATATCCATACTTGGTCGGCAGGCTTGGTGACCAGGAGACCTAGCTAATCCCATTCAGCCTTGCTTTGTCACAAAGAAACTCTAGTTCACCCCATTGCTGTACATTGAAACACCTTATAGAACGTCGTGCATCTTATTTGGTTGCCCGGTTTCAATAAACACGAGGGTTGAGCGAAGATCCTTCTCTTCAACAATTCCAATTCCAATTCCACCCACCCACGAATCCGCCCTCAAATCGCTTAGCATGACTCTCGCGACGTTGTTATTAAGCTGTTCTTCGTCACCTGGATGACATAGCGGGTGACTCTTTGCGAAATCTTTCCAGCTCCTCATCGACGTGAGCTTCTGGGACTGTGGATTTTACATGCCAGCCTTCTTTACGGAAGCCTTGGCCAACCAGCTCAACGGCATCGACCAAGACTCCTCTCAGTCGCAGGATTCCGATGTTTTCGTTGGCAGCATTTTGCAGCATCTTTGCGTCCAGAGGTTCTGCGTTACGAACTTGAGGACACCGGATATTTCCATCTCGGCAAAGTTGGAGGGGGAGCCCCAGATGTAGGAGAGGGCTTCGTATGGTGGGGTGGAGGCGAGGTTGTGGATAGAGATAGTGCAACGGAGGGCGGATTGAGGTTTTAAGGACCGGGAAGGAGAGTGAGAATACGGCTTTGTTTGCTGAAATCCATTACGGGCACTCCTGATTCGGGTAGTCTGTGGGGACTGAGCAATAGAGACGTGGTGCTCTACGAGGAAGAGGGTGTGTATGGCGATATATGAGGTGACATGCCATGCACCCCTGGATATTTAAGCGAAATTACCCACTATAAGGCGTAGAAAAGTCAACTACGATATTCTGATTAGGAGGTTTGCGCCATATGCAGATTGAGGATCTTTCAATTATTTCACTTAAGACAGTCCTCCTATAAAGGTTTAGGGGGTTACTTTGCTATAACTTGAGATACTTTAGAGGCTCTAGACGAGGTCCGGTTTATTGTTCGAGAAAGATAGACTACCGAGTATGAAACGTCTATGAGCTGGGCCTGCAGGAAGCAGGGGGATATATTGCCTGCAAGGGAAAGAAGTGTGGAGGTTCTGAGACTTGGGCTCCCTTCGTGGTAGCCACTACCCAAGGTGAAATTCATGTGAATCGTTACCTAAGATGAAATTCGAAGCTTGTATTCAAATTGCACAAAGAATGTTCATGAATATGTGAAGACCTACAAAATATAATACCATTGGGATATTTCTAGTACTTGTAGTTCGCTCACAGAATACTTAAGTAATCAAGGTACTCAAGAGGACTTTGAGTACTAGTCACGGGTAGTATAAGGCTTTATCTATAGAGGGTATATGAGAGCCTTATGCAGGAGTCAGAATTTGGATTTTGGGGTAGGGTAAAGAGAGTATTTCTCAGGAAACATTTAAAAGGGACTGCCCTCTATAATACAGGAACAAGCGAGTCTTTATATAGAGAGTGACT
>MU251843.1:0-25102 GCA_019669835.1 Amylocarpus encephaloides
TAGGTGGTAAAGAAGCTACAACTACACGGCGGTGTAGATTCTTTGACGCATTAGCTACAGAGGGCTCGAAGAAGAGCCTACGGTCGATTTTAGCTATACTTATAGTAGATAATACTAAAGATATTTTATCTTAGTAGAAGATAGATAAGTAGGTTAAACACGACTTACGTATAGAGAGAGGTAATTAGATCGAAGGATAACCGTCCAGACAGTAATATAACACTTACGGAGAAGCTAGCTATAACGCACGAACTTATAAAATAGAAGAAGATGTTTCTAGCTCCTTAGAATTCAATTTATAAAAATTAAATTATTTTTATTAAGGTTATTGTTTATCTTTGAAGTTCCGTGCCAAGGAAAAGTGCGCGACTCACTGATATACGCGACTCACTAATAAACCACGTTATACTGAGTTCTTAAGTTTTTGGTGTTTTTAGCCTGTGCGTAAAGAATTCTGACGATCCCTGTTGCAAGGGAACTTTATGAACCCCTTCGCACACTTGATTAGTATGGAAAGGTGTTCTCCTCACTCGCGGAGCATAGCGCATTTCGAGGCCGCGACTCTAGTATTTAGGGGGTCGCTACTACTTGCTTAGATATAAGTCACAAAGAGCTTCCCTATTACTTCCATTCTTTCTATGTAGATTGCCCTAATTGTCCTAAACATCCGGGCCGTTGTGCCTTCCCGTATACTATACATGTCCCAAGCACCCGGGCCATTATGGCTTCCCGTGAGCAAATGGTTTGCCTGACAAACCAGGCTCTACATCCTGCATACTCTATCCTGAGGTTTGTACAATGCATGGAATTACATCCAAACAATATGAACGTAGGGCGCTGAGATATTAATTGTTTAGTGATTAGCCTCGCCACCGGGCCTTAGGCTTTTATCCGACCGATGCACTACGAGTACTCGGACCTGCATAGCAAGCAAAATAGGGGTACACTATCTAAGAGGATGCGATTCCTTATAATTGTGCCCATTTATCAGTCTCTGTCCTTTCGAACACTCCAGTCCCCGTTGCTCTCCCAAGTCTTGCAAGCACAGACCTGAACCAGTTACGTCGCTCACCATCGAGCTTCATGATACTCGAGGCTATTGTCAGTGGCCAGACTACCAGTACGCCGACATATGGCTTGGTGTCTGCATCTGAGTTGATTGTGAGTTTGGGGTTGGGACCGCGGGAAACACTGAGACTGCCCACACAGAAAGGTACCATGGAGGCTATCTTGTCGGCACTCATCGATAGTTCCGTGGTCCATTTGATCCACTGCCGGTGAACAGATGGCTCGCAGAGGAATGGTCCGTGGGCGAGTTCGAGGAGACCCAGTATTATACTGCAGATTAACATTTTGGCGGAGAGATACTGACTCCAAATGGCGGTGTGACCAGGCTTCGAGAAGCTGTAGACAGTCGAGGAATGGTAGTCGATACTAGGGTAGAGGTTGGGATCTGTAAGTGTGTGTCGTTGATATGACCATTGACTTGGCATCTGTGCCTCCCAGTCTTGCAAGTCTTTCTCAAGCATCTCTGCCTCTTCCTTTAGCCCTAGGATTGCGCAACCCTTCAGCTCTTTCCCATCCTCTTGTGTCGTCGCAACATAATGCAGACGGACGATCCGAGAAAAGATCCAGTCAAATTTATCCGCAAATCCCTCCTCGCCAAAACGACCGTGGTCTAGGAGCCAATCTGGCAGAGGGCGGTGTCGAAGAAGACAAGCCTTGACCAGACACCTCCTCGTCGACCTGATGATGAAGCTTGCAGGAATCTGATTCATTCGATCGTACCACACCTTTAAGATGGCCATGGCCCCATCGTGATGAGACCAGCTCAACGGATTTCCCGCAGTCTCCTTACTCAATCTATTGCGCATGGAGCATTGAGCCGTTACGCTCTCAAAGCGCCCCATGATGGTAATGGCGAGTAAGCAGGCATCAATGTCTCGTTCGTCCGAGCTTGGTAATCGTGCGAACCTCTCTTGGGCAATGCGGAGGAGGCGGCAATAGCTCGATGACGCTTCTATGGCAGCGGCTGGATCCAGATTTCGTCTTCCAAAGACCGCAAGAGCCATGCAGGCGATGGCTAGATCAACCATGGGAGATGGGGGGCCCGAATTGTTGAACAAAACGACGGCTTCAGACAGGCCTTGTGAAACTTGGGGGATTTCTGCTAGGGCGTGGAGGTGATTTTGGAAGTAGTAGTCCAGTGCACGTGTCTGTAGGTCGAAGTAAGGACGTGTCAATGATAGGTTGGAGCGTGGCCCTCTTGGTCGTTTAGCCTTGCCGCTTGCATAGCGATTCTCGATTTGTATTGAGAAACAGGCTTCTTTGACGGCATTGGCTTGGATGCATATTCGATGGGACTTTGTGCATCTTTGGCATGTTGGCTTTGCCTCGTCACACTTGGATCATCACTTAGCACTTGTCGAAGCTAGTGTCGCCAATATGAGAGGATGCCATACCTTGATTCGTCGGATCTTGCAGGTTTGGCATGCTTCACTTGGCTTTGCCATATCTTTCCATGCATAACCTTATGTTCTTGGAGCAACGAATGGAATTGCTTTCCGAGGGTGCAATTCATTGAGAGAGTGATGAGAGATGCAACCAAGAGGCCTCGAAAAGTATCTCCTTGTAGGGAATAGTGTTGTTCTAAAGTCGTTTCTTAACTCCGTAGCTCGTCCGTGCCGCACAGTAATACAGTAGGGGAGATAGGTCGTAGTCTTTGTAATATTCACCCTTTAAATTTTGTCAGCAATCCATCCTATCCATGAAGTCACGAGTTAGAGCATCACGCTAATCCGTATCTGAAGATACCTCGCGAGAAGCAATATCTGCAAATAGAGCCAAAGTGGGCCGGATTTCCTATTACAGCGCTACACATCATTCCCTTCCCCCTCGGAGCGCACATCACTTCAACTCCTCTCGAGGAGTGGCCGAGTCCTCATAGCCCAGTCGCCGCTATGTCTCCTTTGAGATAAACTCTGCGAGAAATGGTTCCGCCTTTTGCATCAATTGCCATGCTGAACATACCTGGTTACGTACCTGCAGGAAACAGCAGTTTAGAGAACGAGCCTTTGGATAGTATATAATGCTGCCGCAATCATGGCTCTATTCATTCCATCATATCATTTCCTTTTGCTCGAGTCCACGTTGGATCTGGATACCCCATTTGACTTCGAAAACACTCGATTTGCAACATCCCTGGAAACAGAATGTCATCCCAACTCAAACCCATCAAGCTCTGGGGAGCTGGCGGTGCGAACCCACCAAAGGTAGCGATAATCTTGGAGGAGCTCGATCTCCCATTCGAAGTTATCCCTGTTGCCATTGCAGACGTCAAGAAGCCCGAATACGTCGCAGTCAACCCCAATGGTCGCCTCCCTTCGTTGGTGGACCCGAATTTCGACATTACCATCTGGGAGTCAGGCGCCATCATCGAATATCTCATTGAGAGATACGACAAGGAAAACAAGATCAGCTTCGCACCCGGCACCAAAGAATCATACCATGCGAAGCAATGGCTCTTCTACCAGGTCTCAGGACAGGGTCCGTACTTCGGACAAGCAGCTTGGTTCAAGAAATTCCACCCCGAACCGATTCCTGGTGCTCTTGCTCGCTATGTTGCCGAGACCAACCGAGTATCCGCCGTGCTGGAGAAGTATCTGGGAGAACAGAAAGACCAGTACGGGAGTGCCGCGGGATTTGATGGGCCGTGGCTTGTGGGGAACAAATTCTCATATGCTGATGCCTCATTCCTTCTGTGGCACGTGGTCATTCAGATGGTCGTGTCGACCGAGGAGTTTGATGAGGACGAGTATCCCATCTTGAAGGACTGGGCCGCAAGAATGGCAGCGCGTGAGAAGACAAAGAAGGGACTGGGTCTTTTGGGGGAAATGAAGTAGAAAGATCCCAAGCAGAGTGAAGGGTCGTTTCGAATGCCGTTGTATGTGGAATGAAGTGCAGCGGGCTAGCTAGGGGATGGGGTGAGAGTTTGCCCCTGAGTAGGAACCGAATACCACTACTCGTAACCTAACTTAAACATCTTGAAGCCACCTCGTGCGAGGAGGGGAGCATTGTGAAATGACGGACACAACATAGGAAGCATGTAAACAAGGATCTGGACCGAGAACAGCGCAACATAATATGTGTTCCGTCCCTTTCAGGATGGATAGAGCAAGCGTGGTAGGCTATCGAAAGCCCCTCCCGTGGGCCACTGCCGTGGAGGCCTTCGTTCGCTACGCTCTGAAATAATATCAATAGAGGCAGATTACGGCCAGAATACATATTAAACGCGGATGTTAAAAGCCCCTCCCGGGGGGCCACTGCCGTGGAGGCCTTGGTTCGCTACGCTCTGAAATAATGTCAAAAGAGGCAGGGTACGGCCAGAATCTATATTAAACGCTGATATCGAGATTTGATTTTTAAATGCCGCTAGTCAAATTAAGTTGTGTTGGAGTAGCTGGGGCGATCTTTGAGATAGTGTATATGCTTAGGCGGTATTTGTATGCGACTCGGCGGAATTTCGCCTGCTATTTGCCCTACTCGAGTATTTGCCTGGGAGCCCTCTCGTGAGCTAGAGTGTAAGCTACCGCAAGAGCAGTACCAGAATAAGGGTGCAAATAGCGGAATAGTATATTTCTGAGGACCCGGTAAGCGACCGTAGTAGCTTGTGCCAGAATCGGGGTACGAAAGTACAAATAGCCGAGTCGTCTAAGTGCACCCTTATTTCTGACCTGAACGTGGCTCGACATGTGATCACATGACTCGCACTCAATTCCGCACGTTGCTTCGTCCGGCTCTAAAACAGCCTCGGCATCTCTGGTTGACCATGTGACGAGTAAGGTTACTCTTTCACATGCCAGAGTCGATGGTTACCCCAATCAACGTCGCCGATCACGACGCCAATCAACAACGCCAATCAACAACGCCAATCAACAACGCCAATCAACAACGCCGTAATCGTCAATTCCGTAAACACATGACCCGTTCTTGACGGCGTTCTTGACGACGGCTGATTCGAAAGGAGCCAAGAATGGGTCTTGGGGAAGGATAATCCGGCCTTTACCTAGTTAAGTGCCATGCGTGAAGTTGGAATGTGGAGACTGGATAGAAGACGGCCCTCGCGGATTTCCCTTCTCGCATGTGAAGATCTCGGATTCGGCCACCGAGCACTTATTCATCGTCAACCACCGAGTTCGTCCGGCAATAACAATAAATCCTCAGCAACACCCACATTTCACATACAGACTGTCTTCTCGTCCTCCAATCCCTCCTTTCACCAGCCTCAGCCTTGTCCTGCTTCAACCTCATTTGCACATAGATTATCACAAGACGGAGCACCAGGCAGACCATCATGTCGAAATCTTTCAGTGCTGCGGACGTTGCCTCGCATAACAAGCTAGAGAACCTCTACATCATTGTCGACGAGGACGTCTACGATCTGACGACCTTCCAGGACGAGCACCCAGGTATGTCACCTGCAGACATCGCGACTGATTAGTGCTGACCGTTGGGATGACAGGCGGAAAGAAGATCCTCACTCGGGTGGCCGGCAAAGACGCCAGCAAGCAGTTCTGGAAATACCACAACGATGGCATCCTCAAGAAATACAAGGCGAGACTACAAGTCGGATCTCTAGATACGAAGAAGAGCGCCGCGCCTCCTACACCACCACCGAGTCCACCTGCGGAGCCGATGCCAGGGAATGCGGCAAAGGAGGTTGTGGATCACACCCACGAAGAGGCATTAGATCCATTTGGAGGCTTGATCCCATTCGCGGACCCAAGCTGGTATCAAGGTGTACGTGGCCCTCTCCCAGTTGGCCTGCTTGAGTCCTGCTGACTGACGTTTCTGGAACAGTTCCACTCCCCATACTTCGATGAATCACACGCCGCTCTCCGCGAAGAAATCCGCGCATGGGTTTCGGACAAAGTCGAGCCCTTCGTAGGAGAATGGGATGAGGCACGAAAAGTTCCAAACGAAATCTACAAGGAGATGGGTACGCGAGGATATCTCGCTGGGTTGATGGGGATGCATTACCCAACCGAATACACACAGAACCGCATCAAGAGCGTGCCTCCCGAGAAATGGGACCTCTTCCACGAACTGCTGGTCACGGATGAATTGTCCCGTGCTGCAAGCGGTGGTTTCGTGTGGAATGTCATCGGTGGCTTCGGGATTGGATGCCCGCCACTAGTGAAGTTCGGAAAGAAGGAGGTCATCAAGAGAGTCGTGCCCGAGATCTTGAACGGAGATAAAAGAATTTGCTTGGCAATCACAGAACCGGATGCGGGATCTGATGTTGCAAATCTTACCTGCGAAGCCAAGTTGACTCCTGATGGAAAGCACTACATCGTCAACGGTGAGAAGAAATGGATTACCAACGGTATCTGGTGCGATTACTTCACCACCGCCGTCCGAACAGGCACCCCGGAGAGTGGCATGAACGGTATCAGCGTGCTCCTCATCGAACGAAGTATGGGTGGTGTTTCCACTAGAAAGATGGATTGCCAAGGCGTCTGGTCGAGCGGAACAACATACATCACATTCGAAGATGTCCAGGTCCCAGTCGAGAACCTGATCGGGAAGGAGAACAAGGGATTCAAAGGTAACTCACACTCCATCTCGCCACGATTGAGCTTTGCTAACAAGAAACAGTCATCATGACCAACTTCAACCACGAGCGCATCGGCATCATCATCCAATGCCTCCGTTTCTCCCGCGTCTGCTACGAAGAATGCATCAAATACTCCCACAAACGCCGCACCTTTGGGAAGAAACTCATCGAGCATCCCGTCATCCGCCTCAAACTCGCACACATGGCGCGTCAAATCGAAGCCTCCTACTCCTGGCTCGAGTCCATCATCCATCAAGTCTCTCACATGCCCGAGGAAATGGCCATGTTGAGACTCGGCGGCCCAATCGCCGGCCTCAAGGCGCAGGCTACGGTCACGTTTGAATTCTGCGCTAGGGAGGCGAGCCAGATCTTTGGTGGGTTGAGTTATTCGAGGGGTGGGCAGGGTGGGAAGGTGGAGCGGCTTTATCGCGATGTCAGAGCTTATGCTATTCCGGGTGGCTCGGAGGAGATTATGCTAGATTTATCGATACGGCAGAGTTTGAAGGTCGGGCAGGCGATGGGGATGAAGTTGTAAGTGGTGATGGGGATGAAGCTGTAAGTGAGTGAGGGTGGGAAATTGTATATCATGTGTCCAAGACTAGTGGTGGTAAACGGGACTGTTAACGGGAAAACGTATTCTAGGTCATGGCTTGTATACAGCTCTTGCATAGCCAATAAACAGAATTAACAATGCACGCACGCCATGAAACTGTCTTGAAAATCAGGAAGGGGCTCATATCCACCCTCTCGAACCCGACCATGCGCCTTGCATGCCCGGCAGCGATCCGTGTCTTGTCCCCCTTTACCCAAAAGAGCACATCAACCCACCGCAGCCGAGCGGAGACGATGGTTTCTGAGTCTTCCGCTGCGTGACGTGCTCCTGTCCGCCCACTCGGTTCTACGTAGAAGACTGAAGTGCTAGCGCGAACCCCCCTTATCAGCTCCCGCGGCCACGCTCGCGGCCATCGATACCCACTGAAATGCGGCGCAATGCGGCTCCTCGCGAATCTGCCGAGCGGTGCGTCCTACAGTACCACAAGAAATGTTCCTAGCGGCAGCAGGGCGAAAGGCTGGCGCGCATATGATGCCAACACCACCGCATCGGGACACGGAGTATATTTTGCATCTCGCGATAAGACGAGTTGCACTTGGTTCGAATGGGGGCCACGGGGAAGGAATCCTAGGCGTGGCGTGGTGAGTTGAGTAGTGTTGCCGCGGTAGTCGCGAGGTGTGTTTGATAAAGATTATGTTTTTTGTTATATATTAGAAAAAAGACGAGTTACACACCTTTTGAATGAGGGGATCCAGGGGAGTTGAATGATCGTGCCGTGAAGGTTTTCTAGAGCGTCGAGTTGTGAGACGGGTGATTTGGAATCTGTGATGCGATGGAGGCGAAGGGGCGCAGGCGACGAGGTTGAAGATTGCTCTAAGCTTGCAGAGGGATTGCGGCCATCTTCATATCATTCCTGATGCTAGCGTGCCCTGAACCAGCGCAATCGTCCGTTCTGCTAGTAATTGCGCGTCGTTCGGGAAGCGGCCGCTGAGGTAGTTGTACTTCTTGTCCTCCACCACAAAGCTATCCCGGTCAGGTCAGTAAACAGCTTTAGGGCTAGGGCTTCCAGGCCCTCGCCTATCCGCACTTACGGGCCCATCCCCAAACTCCGCTGAAACTGCCTCGGATCATCCAACTTCTTCGTCACCTAACCCAGCCATTCAGCAAACTGATCCACACTGATCTTGCACCGCGCGAGATTGAAAACTGACCGACTCCTCAACATTCTCGCTCCCCACCCCATACGTCTTGTAATACCCCCCCAGCCAAACCCGCGTGCCCCAGAATGCCGCCTGCTCAAACCGCGTCGGCAGCGCCGTCGTCTCGCACTCGTGGATCACGCTCCTCCCATCATGGCCCTCGGTCTCGCTCAGCACCATCACGCCATGACAGACCGCCGCGACACACCTGGCGCTCGGCTTCCGGGTTCGCGGAAAGTACGACGCGAGGTGGGCATGGATGATGGGGGAGTCGAGGAGTTGGCGGACGCCTTTGTCGTGGCCGCCGGGGAGGAAGATGAGGTGGTATGGCTCGAGATCGAACGAGGGCGCCGACCAGGCGAGGGGGGATTGGAACTCGGGGGCTTGGGCCATGAGGTGGTAGGCTTCGACTGCGGGTTTCGCGGCGCCCTTTCTCCTTCTTAATACTCCCCGGCTCGGGGGGGATGGGGAGCGAGTGGGCAGTGGGCACGTACGAGGAGTTTCCGAGTTATCCCAACGAGCATCTTCTCGTCGCAGGCTGGGGCCTGGCCCGTCTCGGTCGCGAAGTGGACGGAGAAGCCGGCGGCTTTGAAGGCGGTGAAGGGGAGGGCGGTTTCTGTGAGCTGGGATCAGACGTCGTCTTGAAGATAGGTCGACTGAGGAGGGAACCCCTCTCACCTGTGGGGTCATGGCCGTAGTCTGACATGGGGATCAGAACCTTCGGGGTGGTCATCTTGAGAGTTGGCTGTTCTTCGGAGGGAATTCATTCATCGGCTGGGTTCGACGTTCGTCTATCAGGGACACATGATTCGTGTGGATTGTTTTGACGTGCGGGTGAGGGATTGGTGATGGTCTTTCTAGTATCTACACCGGAACATCTGAAGGAGGAAGATGAGATGGAGCTGCAGATCACCTTGACCCCTGAGCTGAACCGAGGCGAGCACGTGATCTCACTTTGAATTAAGGTTACTTGAGCTGATTGTATCGTCCTCAGCTCGGCTTCCATTTTCTTTCTCCGGACTCCTCATCAACCTACGTGATGCATACCAGTGTCACCAAATGCATGCTCAGCTCTTCCAATACATTTCGTCTGCTTCCCCGTTATATCAAGAGCGACGTGTATATTTTGTTGCACATGGCCAAGTGACGGCGTCTCAAACGACGCCACGATTGCGGTGAGCAACAAAAGCTACTGATGCAAAGCACCTGTACAGCACATTATATCGCAGGTCGGAATCGACAGGGTCGGTTTGGTCGGATGTTGGCCAGGTTGCGATGTTCAACCGTAGCTGTTCACGCGCTCGGCCAAAAGTCACTGGGAGCATACAAGTAGAATGGCTTGCGTTCGGCGAGCTCGCAGATCCAGCAGGGTCGAAAGTAGGTTTCTACCGTCAAAAGCGCAGCCAAGCTCCTCTCCAACTATCACACACATTCCCCCGACTATGAGCTGCTTGTTCGCTAACAAGATCCTAGGGGCCATTGCTTCATTGTCTTTGCAACGCGTTGAGCTGCTGGCTTTGCTCACTGGGGCATCTGTGTCCATGGGATTCAAGAAGAATCCCGAGATCACGAACGGCAAAGAGAAGCCATGCCGCCTATGGCGACAACCTACTGTACATGCGCAATGAGACATGGAGGGAAGGGAAGATCCATCTGTTCAACCCAAGGGGCATTGTCCCAATTGTCCGAGGCGGAAGGATGCAACCCTAGCAACATCAAATCGTCTTCACAGCTGACAACAAGCTTCAATTCGGGCTGGGAGGGAGACTATTGGCCACGTTATCTCTCGTCGACATTCCAACTTTCCCCGAGTGATACCCTTTCTTTTGGCCATGTTGACCAAATGGTAGGATTATCTGAGCCTCACGGTTTTTCATACGGCGTATGCAGTACGGGCTTGATCCACGGCACCAGCTCCATCAGGGGACGGATTCCCTCCGAGGCAGATTTACGTCGGGAAATGCTCCTTCAGCTGCGGCTTCTTCTCCGAACAAATACTCGTTTGCCTTTAAAATTACACACATCCTAATTCACCTCACGTGAAGGAGGCGCCTATCCTTATCGCTCGCCCGCTCCGTGGGGGGTACGTTGTATTGTCTGCTTAAGGCCAATTGGTCTGCCTACGTACTGTATAGGTCAAGCTGTCTACCTACGTACGGAGTATAGGTCAAGCTTCCTCCCTCTGTCGCTTGGCAGTTCTCGGCATCTATAGATCTCCCCTCGATGCATCTCTTCATTGGCTCGATCCGGCTGATCCACGGCAGCCCCGTCGGCATTTGGCAGGACCCAAGCGAAGCTTCGATTGCCCCCTGAAATAGGCGAGCCTGTCATGTTCCCCATCCTGCTTGACGCTCAACATCGTCGTCTCACTTCAGCGCGCCATCTCCCTTGTCTCCCCGTTGGGCAGGTGAGCTTTCCGCTGTCGACATCACTTTGGAGCAGGTCCCTCGGACATGATCTCTTGGGATGTTGCCATCTCGGACTTCACCATGCTCGTGGATCTGCCTGCGCGACGTGACGCCAGCCATTCGCCCCTGGGATCGATCGGCGGCTCCCGTGGATGGATGGTATAATAAGGCTCTGGTTTCTTGAATGAATCCGCGCAGTCTAGCTTCAGGTCGCCTTGCCCTTTCGAGATCGGATTCTTGATTCTGGCAGTCATGCTTTCCACCTCCATCCTCTCGGCGTTGCTGGTCTCCTCGTCGCTCGTGGCTGCAGCGCCGCCGGAAGTCCGACCGAACCTTGATGCAGACTTACGCCTCATCAAGACATCTGAGGCGGACCCGGGGGTTTGGGTCACCGAGGATCAGAAGATAGAGGAATATGTCGCCAAGAACATCTACTTCATCGACATCACGGACATCAAGGTATGGCTATCGCGGTTCCACTGACATAGACGACCTGACTTCCTGCTTAGAACGAGACGACCCTTGCTCGACTTTCCACGAAGCCAGAGGAGGTTCACCTTGCAGCACGTGCTGTGGCCTATCCAACCAGCCTCACCCACCAGGCCGAGGCCAATGCTCTGATCGCGCAGCTCACGCAGACTGGCCCAAAGACATGGCTCACCACCCTGACCAAGTAAGACTGAAGAACCTTCTCCTGGCCTTGCGAGCAAATACTGACCACAACCCATCAGCTTCTTCAACCGCTACTACCGCTCCACATATGGCACCCAAGCCGGCACATACCTGCTCACGCAACTGCAGACGCTCGCGGCGCCAAATCCCGCAATCACCGTCACCTCCTTCAGGCACTCGTTCGCGCAGCCCTCCCTCATCGTCCGGATCCCAGGGGCCCGCCCCGACCTGATCATCGTCGGCGCCCACTACGACTCCACGGGCGGCAGCACGCGCGCGCGCGGCCCGGGCGCCGACGACAACGGCTCGGGCGTGGTGACGCAGATGGAAGCGCTCCGCGTTCTCGCGGCGGCCGGCTTCCAGCCCAGGAACACCATCGAGCTTCACTTCTACGCCGGCGAGGAGGGCGGCCTGCTCGGCTCGCAGGCCGTCTTTGCGAGCTACGCGCGCGCCGGCGCGTCCGTCCTGGCCATGGTCTGCCAGGACATGACCGGGTATAGTCCCAGTGGCAGGGTCAGCGTGTACACGGATTATGGCGACGGCGCGCTGGTCGCGTACGTGAGGAGGGTCGTGACGCTGTACACGGGCCTGGCGTATACCACGGATGCGTGTGGCTATGGGTGCAGCGATCATGCGTCGGCGTATTCGAACGGCTTCCGTAAATCCAAGTCCATTCCGAGATCATATGTACGCTGGGATCACGCTAACCAAAGGATAGCGGCGGCTTATGTGTGCGACGAGGTGATCCGGACGAGCTCGCCGTATATCCACAGTCCTAATGATGTAAGTGGTGGCATTCGGCGTGGCTGGGCGGCTCGTTGACCCATCCAGGCCTATTCGACCATCGACTTCAACGCTGTGTTGCGGCATTCGAAGGTACGTCTTTCTGTGCAGCCGTGTTGGTGCTCGCTGACCCATGTTTCAGTTTACGGTTGGTTTCTTGGTAGAGGCTTCTTACATATAGATTCTCGAGCAATGGCCAGGCTGTATATATCCTTTGCGAGAAAGCACTTCATGAAGTTATGTTATATCATTGTCACAATCACGTGTCTCCTGCGGCACAGAGGAGCGATCATGATGCTGCAGGTCAGATTCGTCTCACTGGTGCCTTGTCCCTTGGGACAGATGGTTGGCAGTGTTCAGGGTCATTGGTTTGGGGTCTTCTCAAATACTGCCCACGTAGGAGCGAGCGATCTAGACTCATGCTGACTCCAGGCTCCCCGGGGTTTAATAACTGTAAGTTTCAGATCCTTTGTTCACATCGCTAAGCTTTCAACTAGCTCTCTATGGACCTATTCTACCACAGTCTGCGGCGTGAACTCCATGCGGAGCAGCATGACGATCAGCACACATCGGGCTTCTCTGCATCCTCAAGCAGCGTGTCCGACCCCTTCTGTCCCACCATGAAGGTGGACACGACGGGAAACACGCCTGGGATGCGAGGAAATACTGATGCGTCGACCACGCGAAGACCCGCAACACCACGGACCCTGAATCTCGAGTCCAAGACCGCCATCGGGTCATCGTCCGCGCCGATTGCAGCGGTACTTGTCGGATGGTGACCGAAAGTCTGAGCTGTGATCCAATCCTCGTCAGTCTGTCCACAGCTCCCATTCGCGTCGGGGCGGGCACAGGGCGGTTCCAGCACCTTCACCGGCCCAACAGGCGCATTGATGGAGCCATACACCCGCCTCGCCCACGCAACCGTATCCTTCATCGCCCCCATGTCCGTCTCCTTGCCCTCGGCGAAATGGTTGAACACGATCTCGGGCATATCCTGCGGGTTCGCGCTCCGCAGCTTCACGGTGCCGGCCTTGTTCTGCGGATGGTTCTTCACCAGCGAGATGCCATACGAGCCGATGGGATCGTTCGGCAATCTCGTGTTCGTCTGGTTGCTCGGCCAGAACCCACGGAACACGCCGGGGAATTGCATGATGAACACATCGCGCTCGCCGTCGGGGGAGAAGGGCGTCTTGCGCATGATGCAGCCACCGCCGCTGCCGTAGCCGCCCTGGGGGAATTGGCCCACGGTCGGGACTTCTTGGTTGTCCTGCATGTTGCGGCCGACGCCCGGGGAGTCGACGAGGACGGGAATGTTGAATTGCTCGAGTTGGTCGGCGGGGCCGATGCCGCTGAGCATCAGGAGTTGTGGGGTGTTGAAGGCGCCCCCGGAGATGATGACTTCCTTTTTAGCGGTTGCTCGCTTGAGCGTTCCTTTGTTGTTTGCATTGTATCGTGCGTCTGCTTTGTAGAGCGACTTCCCTACCATGTACTCCACGCCTGTGGCGCGAGGCGTGCCGGCACATTTGGTTGTATCAAAGAGCACCTTCGTGGCCAGGGAGTTCATGGACAGCGTGAGTGGGAACCTGGAGTTGATCGTGTCGAGGATATAGTCTCTCGAGCTGTACCGCTGTCCGTTGGATTTCGTATGGCTTGGAAGGCCGAATATCCCCACGGCCTGATCTCTGTCATCCGAAAGAGCATTCGGATCCTTGTTCAACAATGTCGTCAAGGAAGCCGAAGCCTGGTTGAAGGTTGCTGCTGCCGCATTGTACGCAGCGAGTCCTGGGTTCTGCACGCTTCGAGCCGTCGGCATGCTTGTCTGGAAGAAGCCATCGAAGCCGTGGCCGATGGTTCCTTTGGGGACGTAATTGTTCTTCTCGATTTTCGTAAAGACGCTCCGCATGTTTGCGGCACTTTTTTCATCAGAGATTCGGTTTCCTTGACAGTTGAGATATATCACTTACCTCCACGACTGGTCTCCAGTCACGTTGACGATATAGTTCCAGTCGCTGTCACTCGGCAAGAACGTCACCATCGCATTGATCATGGACGAACCGCCCACGGTGGCTCCACGAGGATAGTAAACACCAAGCAGCGTCGCGCCCGCAGGTGGATTGTCTCTCCCAACCCAGTACGCCCCCTCTTTTGTCCTCCACGTCAAATGACTATACTTCTTCTGTCCCTCCTCGTCCGCGTAATGCTTGACGAAGAAGTCCCAGGTGATTTGTGGAGGGTATTGTCCTCCTGTATTCGCGGTACTCTGGTCCCCTCCCTCGATCAACAGGACCGAGTAGTTGGCCCTTGCCAGATTCGAAGCTGTAACGCCGCCTCCCGGTCCGCTTCCCACGACAATGTAGTCATATTCGTCGGCGGCTGCCGCGGCAGAGCCAGCATTCGAAACGGGTGTTGAGAGGATGGGGTTGATGAGGCCGAGAAGGAGAAGGGTTTGGCAAAGCCTACCAAGGTTTCGAAGTTGTGAATACATACTTCAAGACTGGGGAACTGCTCGGTCGATACGATAAGCGGAGATGGAAGTGGAAGTGGCCCACGAATTCGGTGCTGGCACACGTTAAGTAGAAGACGATTGCCGCCCAAGCCAAAGCCACTGCCGGGCATTCATCGCCGAGAATACTCTGAGGTCTCGCCAAGGACGGAATGGCACCAACGCAATATGTTTCTGCCATCGGCCCATGAATCCTCAGGGAGTTTTGGGTGCTGATACCGGCGTCACGCTATATTACATGGGCTGTGGTTTGCTCGGAACAATCACCAAGATTGCTCAGCGGAGATGCCAAGAAGGGCATGAAGATATATTGATAATACCCAGATATCTGCGGGGTCGAGATCGACATATTCCAGCCACCACTCGACACGACGACGCGATCCGTTGCGAGTGCCATTGGCCTTGCGGCGGCTCGGATTATCTCGAACGGCACTTCTCCCCCAGCCATGCGCGCCTCTTTACCCGGGAACCCCCCCCCCCAGAAGAGCGGGCGACACGCATGAGGTTGTGAAGCTTATTCCAATCCTGGCCCCCCGCCCCCAGAACGCAGGGTTTAAACATGAGGCTATAATCTATCCGGGGCGAGCACCAGCAATCAAGCACGCATGCCAAGAGATATTGCCTCTCGGCAGCTGTTCGACCATGAGATGTCTACAGAACACTTGAACCTCCTTTACCCGCGGCCTCAAGCAAATCATACCCCTTGGTCTGGGCTTGGATGCGCTCTAGCCCAACGTCCTCTGATGGCGAAGGCACGTCGTCCAACAAACAAACACACAGTCCGGCGGCTGAGCCTTCCAGTAAAACAACACCCTTCAGCAACCAGCCACCTGGAAGTCCGTCGACCTCCTTCAACTTCCATTGATTTACTCATCCCCTGTTGGGAAGGCTCCTCTTCTCGTCCGTGCGTGTACTAAGGTTCCGTTCGCGAAGCGTTCTAGTAGTCCCCGGACGGCGACGTGGTCCCCTAGTTTGACCGGGCGAGGCCATTCGGGTCGTGGGGGGTTACGAAGTGCAGGGCGCTTTAAATGTCTAGCGCCCGTTTTTTTTTTTTTTTACCATTTCGCTACTTTTAAATCACTCCATAAGAGCAAATAATCATTTTCAAGGTTGCTCAGAGCTCTACCACTTCATATACATTCCGTGAGCGTCAATTACTACTACTATGTGCCCTGGCCTCCGCCTATTAAAATCTTAGTCCGAGGTGATTAAAGATATACTTCTACACTACGGGCAAAGTACACTCTTAGTATATAGGCTTAGTAATTCTCTTCCACTCTTTCTCCTAGAACAGCCCTTCTCCCTTGTCATACTTCCTGACATAGAGCCCTACAACATCTAGCTAATCTTCCTCTACTATTTATGACGTACACAGTTAGTGTGAAATCGCTCCAACGAGCCAATTCGTCGAGCGCACTATTGTCGTCGAGAAGAAGGGCCTAGAGGACACGAGCTTTTATCACTCTCGCAAATAGCACCCCACCACTCATCGGTCTCAAGCACGTGTTCCTCTACCTACGCCGGTCTTTCTCGTTGATTCTTCTCCAACAAGGGAGGCTTCCTTCTCCTGTCCTTCTTCTCCCGCATCCTTCATGTTCCAAGGCTCGTCTAATAGCCTTCCCTCCACAGCCCCGGCCAAGGCAATAGGGTATTTCTTCCCATGGCACGCCACTCCTTTCCACAATCGCCTCTTACCAACCTCACAACCCCTCAATTCTCCATGCGAATAACTCGATCCCTTCTATTCCACGCCAGACCCCTCACAATGGCATTACACCCGCCTCAAAGCACCAACAAGCTGATCTGTACGTAACCGCGCATCCAAATCTAAGGTTACTCGAGCCAGCGATGTAAGAGAAGGTCTGTAGTCGTAGCCTTTGATCCCTTGCGCTCGCGTGGGTAGGCGTCTTTCTCGTCGGGATGGACCATGACTCTTCGATTGTTTTGTTCGGGAAGAGGAAGAGAAGGGAAGCAGCGTTATTTAAAGTCGCGTGACGTTGCCTCGGTGAGCTCGCCAAACGGCTGTTTGGATTGCCTGGCGTGATGGGTGATTTGACGGCTTGGGGGCTTCGTTCGGAGCTCGAGTAACAATTCAAGCGCCTTGCGCTTCGTATGTCGAGCCTGGCCGGCCGCGGGTCGTGGTTCGGATTCGTGATGGTCTGGCGGTGGCCTCGGTGATCACGCTCTCGCTTGCGCTTTTTCGAGTGGATGCCATGAAATCGAAAGACCTTTCTAAGGTAGTACTCTCTCTCGCTTCCGCTTTTTCAAGTAAATATCATAAAATAGAAAGACCTTTCTAAGGTGGTACTCTCGCTTCTACTTTTTCGAGTGGATTCCATGAAATAGAAAGACCTTTCTAAGGCAGTACTCTCGCTTCTACTTTTTCGAGTAGATTTTTTCGAGTAGATGCCATGAAATCGAAAGACCTTTCTAAGGTAGTACTCTCTCTCGCTTCCGCTTTTTCAAGTAAATGTCACAAAATAGAAAGACCTTTCTAAGGTGGTACTCTCGCTTCCGCTTTTTCGAGTGGATATTATAAAATAGAAAGACCTTTCTAAGGCAGTACTCTCTCTCGCTTCTACCTTTTCGAGTAACTCCTCCTCCCCCCTGAATAGTCATGGACGATATATCAGCGAGGATGGTCGAAGAAATAGATAGATATGGCGCGAACCAGACGGGATTCCACCGTGTGTTCCACGAGCAGGAAAGGGACGCGGTCGCGCTGATGGATGGATGCTGCAGAGATGATGATGGAGGTGGACCGTGGTCGATGCCCGCTTGGAGGGAAGGAGGACTGACGGGAGCAATGTATAGGGAGATACACTTGGAAAAACCGAAAGGCGTGCGCGTGGGGCCTTGAAGAAAGAAAGGAGAAGCTCGCTGGGAAGTGTGATCGGTTGTTACATTACTCGTTTCTTGCTCGGAAGGGGGACGGGGGGGGAGGACGGGGGATCGGTCACGGGCTTGAAATGATACAAAAGACGACTGTCGGAGAGATGCTGATGGGCTGCGTGTGGCCATGGTTAGTGGCGATCCGACATGTGGGTTTGGGTGCAATGAAACATCCCGCCTGCGTGGTTCAGGAGGCTTCTAATGCTAGAGAATTGGTGGATTTGGGGTGACGGACAATTGTGTCGACTACCTCATGCTGACTATGGATAGATGTTACAATGTGGGCGGCGTTTCAGAATGAGAGCACCACAGGATGCACACTGAATGATAAATCCAAAATCCTGTCTCCAAGGAGAAATGTCGAGCACATTACCGGTGGGTTCAAACACACAGTCGACGGGAATGGCACTTGAACCAAGTCACTTTAAATCTCCCATATGCTACTGTTTTATTGCGGAGGCTTGGATTGATCAGCTACGAATCTTGCAAACCATCCTTTCTGCTTCGTGCAATGGGTTGTAACGATCGTCACACAAAAGTCTCAACTCTGTCGAAGGTGAGGAAGAGAAATCCGGCTTTCATGGCAGAGAAATCCCAACCAAGAAGGAAGACGACGGGAAAGGAGCGACAGTGTCTAGCAAGTAAGCATCATTTTAGGATTGGGCAAGTAAGCATCATTGTAGGATTGGGCGAATGAATGAGGGATGTCCCTTGAAAGCCCAATGATCGAGGGGAACAGATCGAAGGCAGCAAATCTGCCAGCACCAGCGACTTCACCGTGTGTTCTGGGCTCTCAAAAGCGTCATGGCCGCAACAATGACGGGCGAGATGCTCACGATCTCACCAAGACCAGCATATGCCGGAGGGATGCGTACTTTCACAAATGCCCCTGCGGCCAGCAAGATGGCGAAAAGGTTGTATATCGCAGACCAGGCGAAATTGAACGCAATCCGGCGGAAAGCTCGTCCCGAGAGATCAAGCAGCATCGGCACACCATCCAAGCCGCCCAGCAGGACGACGTCGGCGGTTGCTCTTGTCACGTCTGACGCCGTCCCAATCTGAACACCCACGTTGGCTTGGGCGACGGCGACAGCATCGTTGGTTCCATCGCCACAAAAGAGCACATGTTTTCCCGCAGACATCAATCCCTGGACGTACTTCTGCTTCTCGACCGGGGAATGGCGGGAGGCCATGTTGGATGCCGGGATTCCAACAGCATTGGCAACATCCTCAACCACCCTCGGGCCATCGCCGCTCACAATGTGGCATTTGATGTTGCGGCGTTGGAGATCCGCAATAACGCCCTGTGCCTCGTCCCGGATGTTGCTCTTCAGTCCAAAGGTAGCCACCGGTTTGGAATCCAGGGTTAAGCAAAACAAGGTCATGCCTTGCTCGAGGAGAGATGTGATTTCCGGTCGGTCTTCAATCTTCAACCAGTAGGGATTGCCGGCTTGGACGTGGCACTTCCTCCAAGTGCACTGGATGCCAGCGCCGGGGATGGATTCGACATTCTCCAGCGTGGTAGAATGATCCCCCTTCCTCTCCATCAGGGCAGCAACCGCCAGAGACACTGGGTGCTGATTGTCCTTGGTCACGGATGTGGCGAGGGAGAAGATGTCGTTCTCCGATGCCTGGCCATGCGGGAAAAACTGCTCGTGGACGACGGTCAAATCTCCCTTGGTGATGGTTCCGGTCTTGTCAAAGACGACATCGGTGACCTTGTAGCCTCGCTCGATGGCATCAGCCTGTTTGATGATGACTCCATTTCGTGCCGCCACGCCTCCGGCCATGACAAGAACCATGGGAACAGCGAGCCCCAACGCACAAGGACAGGAGATTGCCAGAACAGCGATACTATAGCTGACTGCAAGACCAACGGAACCCCCTCCATTCTTTCCACGAACTTCCACGCCGACTGCGACCCAGATGGCAAAGACAACCAAAGCAATGGTGATCACAACGGGAACAAAGTAGCTAGCCACCCGATCGGCCAGGTCCTGAATGCGGGGCTTCGATGCCAGGGCGCTTTCCACCAAGTTCGCTATATCGGTGATGCTGTTCTTGCCGGGAAGGCGTGTCATTCGGATTGTCAGAGCACTGGGGCCGTTGATGGTTCCTGCAATCACCTCGTCTTCCGCAGCTTTGGGGACAGGCACACTTTCGCCGGTGATCATGGACTCGTCGACAGAGCTCTGCCCAGACGTCACCACTCCATCAGTCACAACACGGCCGTGAGCAGGGATGAGAAAAACATCACCGAATTGTAGCAAACGAGCGTCCATCTCGGTTGTGTCGCCAGAAGCTTCAACCAGAAATGCCTTTTCCGCTTGAAGGGAACGCAACGACACAGCCGAGACGGCTTTCACCTTGGCAATGGCGGCGACCAGTCTTCCAAGAAGGAGAAGCGTGATGAGGAGAGTACTAGTTTCCCAAAATTCCTCCGTTTCCAGAGGATAGCCGGCATGTGTTAGCGAGAAGGCCACAAGCGAGTACACATAAGCAGCCGTGATGCTGATCACGACCAGCATATCGGTCTCCAGGACTCGGCTGTAGACGAGTGACTTGACAGCGCCGATGTAGAACTCGGGGACGGCGAGAGCTTGGACAAATGTAGCAAGCACCAGGGAGACGATCGAGCGTCTTGAATATGCGGCCGTGTCAGACCAAGCGAGGACAAGAACAGGAATGGTCAGCACAGCTGCTACTCCAGTGCTCCAGGCTATTTGAATGAGTCTCCGTCTGCCATCGGCTAGCGTGGCGTCGTTGCCTGGCGGGGCGAGACTCGCTCCCCTGACAGACGAGAGGAGTGATCGAGCCCCCATCAACGCAGGATCATAGTTGACACGATAAGTCCACTTGTCGATTTTCTCCACCGACTCAACCAGGCCCCGTAATTGCTCAGATACCCCCTTTGCCAGGGCAGGATCGATTGTCAAGTCCAAGACCTGATAGGCGCTCACGATCTGCGAACATTTGAACCCCGTCTCCTTCTCGATGCGCGGAAGAACCTGCTGCAAATTTGCCATGGCCAAATCCAGGTCAAACTCAGCCGCTCCAGTTACGAATGTCACTTTGATGGCCGAGACGCCCTCGATGGTATGGAGAACGTTGGTCATTCTTCTGCTACAGCCCGTGCATGTCATACCAGAGACACCGAGCAACACATGTTCACGAGCACCAGCGTCTTCGAGATCGACTTCCTTGTTTCTAGTAGAAGGATGCTTCCTAGAAGGGGCATAGGTGATTGCAACATCGTCCAGTCCGCAACTAGACGCTTCCTCATTCTTGCGAGTTTTTATAGGAGCCGCATCGCAGCAAGTCTCCTCGCAACTCTTCTTAGTGGATCGGCGGAGTGAAGGTTGCCGAGGGTTCGCAAGAGCACTGGAGTATCCAACAGGAGTGGATGAATGCTCAATCGCCTGGCTCTTAGAAACGGTTTGTCCACAGCATGTATCCAGTCGATCCAGCACACTCCGGCAGATGCATCGGCCTTTGTCAAGATAGCTGGAGTATTCATTGAAGGCCTGTTGGAGGTGTTCAACACAGGCTTCAGTTGTGGACTGTTTCTTTCCACAGGGGGTTGATTCACTACTCTTTGGCTTGTCGGAGACATTGTTGTTGCAGATTGAGCTATTCTCAACACAGCAGCCGTCCTTTCTGGGGTTGTCCTTCAAGTCATTCTTCTTCTCGACACAACAGTCGTCCTTCTCACAGGTGTCCTTCGGGGCATCTTGCTTAGCACAGCAATTACCCTTTGCAACATCCTTCTCCTCAGCACAACAGCCGTCCTTCTCACAGGCGTCCTTCGGGGCATCTTGCTTAGCAACATCCTTCTCCTCAGCACAACAGCCGTCCTTCTCACAGGCGTCCTTCGGGGCATCTTGCTTAGCAACATCCTTCTCCTCAGCACAACAGTCGCCCTTCTCACAGGTGTCCTTCGGGGCATCTTGCTTAGCAACATCCTTCTCCTCAGCACAGCAGTCGCCCTTCTCACAGGTGTCCTTCGGGGTATCCATCGTAGCGCAGCAATTGTCCTCGGCAACATCCTTGTTCTCAGCACAACAGTCATCTACCATCCCATTCTTTTTCTCGACACCGCAGCTTTCGTTGGAACCGTCTTTCTTCTCTGCACAGCAACCGTCCTTCTCGCAGCCGGTAATCTTTACGGCCTCAATGCAGCCATCGTTCTGCTTTGCCGGTAAGCTATGATCCCTCGTGCCGAGAGTAGTTCGTTCATTCGCACGGCGGTCGTGGTCAGTCCCGCAGGTGGTTCGACATTTGATTAAAGCTAGCTTGCGGATGCAGCTGTCTATTGTGAATATCAGCGATGGTGACTCCAACCAAGTTTAGGAAAATCCTAGAATTTATTTACCATCGCATCTAGTACGACCGCTGCCACAATCCACGCAGCAACCAGTGCTGGGAGGATTGAGAGCAGGGTTGGCGAGCTCTGGGTTGGGGGGATTTGCTTGGAGGAATGACGTCTGTCCTTCGTTCTTGTCGGCCATGGCTTTGGAACGTTGGGGTCAGGGAAGTTTATTTGTTCGTGAAGTCTGTAGGAATATGAAAGATTATGACGAAGTGGGGAATGCGACCTAGATAAAAGTACTGTATCGCGCTCGCTAATAAGTCGGTGAAACCCCAATGCCAAGGTTGCGGTACTGAACTGTACCGAGGCAATCTCAGAGATGTCTTTGACTCTTTAAGCCACCTTGAAGATTTCAATCATGCAAGCAGAATCAATGCTAATGAAGTATGAAGATATAAGAGGTCACAAATGAATTGTGCCCAGGTAACAGAATCATTTGTAGACCCTTTGAAAGAGTTAGATGCAAACGTGATCGAGTCTATTATTTATAGAATATGATCACGTAGTGTCTCAAATGTAAAGATATGAAATATCGTCGTGTAACGAGATTTTAATAAATTTAATATATTATTGTTTTTCTATTAAAGACGGGTATTTAACCCACGGTAGGTAAATCAGAGGCCTAGATAATTCTAATATTCCTTATTAGTAAATAGGGTGATTATTAATACTATTTAAACACACAATAATTCATCAAGGCGGCCTGTAGAGGTCCCTTGTAGGGCTCAGAGGCTAAATCCGGTGATATCGGGTCTACGTATTCTTATTGGTTATTAAAAAAGGGGACTATTCATCATAGTATTCAAATCGGTGGAAGACCTCTGGCCTCCTTAGTAGAGGATCTATCCAATTACAGGAGCGAAATAGGGATTAATAATGGGCGCGTTCTTTTAGGGTTATGTGTTGGATGAGTAAAGGGCGCGATGCGAGGTCGAAGACAGTACTCCGTATAAGTACCGGCAATTCATAATTACATCCTACCCTACACTACAACGTACAATAATACGTCCGTAAACAAACGTTATATTATAGGCTACTGTCACGTTAAAATTGTGACGCCACGGAACACGTAACGCTATTTGGGTATATATATTCTGTGACAGCTACTTATTGTAATACCCCGAATTACGAATTAGGGGGCCTTTATCTAAGAATAAGCGATTACACCTAATAGTGCCCCTTTCATCTGCTTCTACTGTATTCCTCGGACCAAAGTACTGAAAGTCGGTACGTACCTATGCTTTGAGTCAAGGCATAAACGTAAAATAGACATGCGTTACAATAAAATATAATATAAGAGTGATTTTCCAGTAATATTTAATTACAAAAAACCTGTGGTAGATTGTTCTACTACGTAAGATCTGCAACCCTAGCGTAGTTTATAAGCGAGTCGTGTTTATATGCGAGTCGTGTTTTTTCCCCACCAAACCCATAGACCTGTTATTTTAAACCATAATGTCTCAACCACCCAGCCCCCAATTGAGTCAAAAAGAGGGCCGAATTACTCTGGCAATACAGGCGTTTAAACAAGGCCATTTTAACAGCCTCAAAGCTACTTGTGCGTCGTACGATACTCCATATTCGACTACACAGGATCGCGTTAATGGACGCGTCCCTCGCCTCGACGCGATTCTCACCCAAAAAACAAAAAGCTCACGGATCTTGAGGAGTCAGCACTTATCCAAGGGATATTATCTATGGAAAATAGAGGTCTTCCATTAAGACTTGATTCTGTACGGCAAATGGTAGATTTACTGCTTCAAAAACGGTCGACAATTAGTCCGAATAATCCACCCACGGTTGGCAAATGCTAGGCCCCGAACTTTATAAGACGTTACGACTGCCTCCAATCGAAATACACTCGAAAATACGACTATCAGCGAGCTAAATCCGAAGACCTAATATCTATTCGAGCTTGGTTCCGGCTTGTTCAGAACACAATCGCTAAATATGGAATACAAGAGGAGGAGATATATAATTTTAATGAGACGGGCTTTCAAATGGGAGTTATTACAACTGCAAAGGTTATTACAGGTTCAGAGCGCTCTGGACGGCCAGTTTGTGTACAACCAGGGAACCGGGAATGGGTCACGGCCATTGAATCCATCTGTGCTGACGGATGGAGCGTACCGCCGATGATTATTTTTGAAGGCAAGGTTCATATATCAACTTGGTATATTGATACTCTACCTAATGATTAGGTCGTTGCAGTTAGTGAAAAGGGATGGACGAATGACTCTTTAGGCCTAATCTAGCTTACGGACGTCTTTGAACGGTATACTAAGAGCCGTACGAGAGGAGTATATCGACTTTTGATCCTTGATGGCCATGGAAGCCATTCTACTCCAGAATTCGACTTGTTTTGCTCAGAGCATTCAATTATTACTCTTTGCATGCCACCCCACTTGTCTCATCTTCTACAGCCATTAGATGTGAGCTGCTTTACTGTCCTAAAAAAGTCATATGGGCGGCAGATTAAGAATTATATACGGACTGGGCTGAATCATATCGACAAGCCTGACTTTCTTTTGGCTTATATTACTGCCCGTACGGAGTCATTTACTTCTAATACAATCCGTAATGGATTTGGAGGTACAGGTTTAATCCCGTACGATCCTGAACGAGTGCTCTCAAAGCTTAATACCCAATTACGGACCCCTACTCCTCCTCCTACTATTACGATCGAGCAAAGTAAATGGGTCCCTGAAACGCCTCATAATATTAGGGAATTAGAGCTTCAAACACAAGCAATAAAAGACTATATTAAACGTCGTACGACAACTCCACCGAGCCCTACGGATATTGCATTAGATTAATTAGTCAAAGGCTGTCAAATGGCGATTCACAGTGTAGTACTTCTTACAGAAGAAAATAGGCAGTTGCGGACCGAAAATACAAGGCAGAAGAAGAAGAAATCAGTACGCAGGCAATACATTGCTACTGGGGGTGTTTTAACGGCCCAGGAGGGTATTCAACGGTCGAAAATGGGTGAAATAGAGCCTACTAGTGGGATTACAGATCAGCCAAAAGAGCCTCGGATTCGTGCCCCAAATCGGTGTAGTATGTGTAAATCACTAGAACACACTGCTCGTAGATGCCCGATTAAT